>VMDO01010236.1:0-73908 GCA_007922755.1 Pedetes capensis | reverse complement strand
ATATATAGCCACTGAATTTTGCAAAGGAAAGCTGCAGAAAGCAATGATAAAATAGCCTGGGGGACAGATCTGAGTTGCATTTCCCCCTTTTCCTTTCTGTAAGACAAATATAAATGCAGTGTGCATGATTAGACCCATAAAGGAGTGTGTGGCATGACTAGACCAGGGAATAGCTGGCAAGATACTTCTCGTATTTTAACCTAGACTCATTTAAGAGTGTTCCAACAGTGTTATAGCTGGGTCATATGGTAGATCTATTTTTAGTTTTTTGAGGTACCTCCATATTGATTTCCATAGTGGTTGCACCAATTTACAGCTCCAACAACAATGTAAAAGTGTTCCCTTTTCCCCGCAACCTCGCCAGCATTTGTTGTTGTTTGTTTTATTGATCTTGGCCATTCTTACTGGTGGAAGGTGAAATCTCAGTGTTGTTTTGATTTGCATTTCCCTAATGGCTAGGGATGTTGAGCACTTTTTCATGTAACATGTAATTGTTCTAACAAGTTAAAAACAAAGACCACTACAGGAAAAGTTTCTATCTTAAACAGAAATGGAACCCAAGGACATATAGAAAAATACTACATAGTAAAAGATAGAGAAGACTTGCATGGAAAACTTAGATGGGAAGGGGGGGAGGGGGAGAAACACAGGGGAGGGTAAGGGGTAACCTATATGAATAATGTTTATCAAATTGCATATATGAAAACTGTCACAATGAAAAGCATGTCAAAACGAATCACATTATGATGTACATTAAAAATTTCTAATAAAAAAATGTAAAAAAAAAAAAAAGAGTGTTCCAAGAAAGCTGCAAAATTTCTATCAGCACAAGCAAGGCTCCGGAAGGGCCCTTGTCATGGTTGCATATGAAGCCAAATGGCAATTAATAGTGAGACTGACCTACAATTCCTAATATCCACAAAAACTCACCCTGGTTGATACGGGTTATACCAACTTTTCAGTTAAGCAATTATTATAGAATAAAGTTAGACCGAAATGCTTAGAAGCAATGATGTTCTGCATATATATATATACACTTTGTCTCAGTAAAATAGGTACATTTAAGTATCCTAATTACCAGACATGGGAGAAGGACCTAGCAATCCACTCCCAAGGCAATCCCGAAACAGCCTGCCATTGAAAACCCTATGAGGGTCGCTACGAGTCGGATACCGACACGATGGCACCTAACAACAACAACTATTACCAGACAAATGGGTATATTCACAGCAACAAAATCTGAACCTTCTTGGTTGTTATAATGACTATAAAAGTTAATCCGCTCAGAATGACTCAAAATCCTACCCTTTCTTTATCTCAGGATAATTAAAACAAATGCATCTAGTGGTCAAGAAAAAGACTACTTTATTTCATATTGTCTTAATTTTTGGTTCTTAATTTTTGACTTCATGAGAGTCATATTTACTAATCATAGCCTCCTGAGAATACACATAAATATCATATTGCTTTTTGATAACTCTCCAGAATACATTTAATGGCGGATTTAAGGCACAAATATCTAAACGATAACCCAAATAGTATAGGGACAGAAGAAAATAAGTGCAAGGTTCCTGTTCTCAAAAGAATCATATCCTACCTGAGGAAACAAGTGGGGGGGGGGAGAGAGAGAGAGAGAGAGAGAGAGAGAGAGAGAGAGAGAGGAAGAGAAGAGAAGAGAAGAGAAGAGAAGAGAAATTAAGCAACGATGTTAGACAACACCACAAAACTGGGAACTATCCAAAAGTTGAGTTAGTTATTAAATGTCAGAATCTTTGAGTTGTTAGAGTAAACACTGTATTCATCCATACAAGAAATTACAGTGAAATGATTCTCAACTCATAAACCTAAGTTATAACAATAATGCTTTACCTTATTAAATCTGTTGAAACTCAGCTCTGTACTAACATCATAAGATGTGTGCATCAATTTTCCAATAGCTTACAAAATTCATATAAAGCCAGGCACAGTAGTATACTCCTGTAATCCCAGCAACTCAGGAGGCAGAGGCAGGAGGGTTGCAAGTTCGAGACCAGAGGCAGTATACATAATTTAGCAAGACCCTATCTCAAAAAGTCAAAAAAAAATGGACTCAGGGTACAGCTCAATGGTACACTACTTGCAAAACATGCAAGTGCAATGCCCTGTGTTCAACCCCCCAGTACAGAAAAAAAAAAGAAAAAGAAAAAAGAAAATTCATACAAAGGCCTTAGAATCTTATATGATATGAAGGAATTGGGTACCCTTCCCCTCCTCAGTAGGGCCATTGGTATAAATCATTGACACACTCAATTTCTCAGCCAGCATAAGCCCCTTTTCACCCTGACACTATGACTCTTCTGTGTTGTGTTTGGTTGACAGGATTCCTAGGGGTAGGTCCAGGCTTTACATCAAACCTGGGCTATAGGATTACTACACTTAGTTCCAGCCTTCTGTGTTGTCCTGTAAATAAGATCAGGTGTGTAGATCAAGCCTCCCTAGGTGTCCCAAGAGGCTCCCTCTTCTGATACCTTACCACCTTCCAGATGGTGCCATAGTGGGCCAAGATTCCTGATAATAGCAAAAACCTAAAAACCTCTCACTTATCCCAATGTAGAAAGAAGCAAAACATCCTCTCATGTCTCTCTTTCTTCTTTTAGAATATCTCCACAACAAATCCAGACCACAACAGAAGAAACCAAGAATGTCTAGTATCAAGTAGCTTCCATTTTCTGGCCTGCAAAAAATCCCCAAGGGAAGGACCTAGTCATCTGACTGAAGTAGGGGAAAGCACACTATAAGAACAGTGTTAGCAACATAAATTTAAACACCATAGATTTTCCTCCTACAAAAAATAATACTAACAGGAAAAGACTTTGTTAATAATTTTTAAAAGGCTTAGATGCATACTCCTCTCCACAAGGAGTTGTTATCCTAAAGAAAAAAAAATTTGGTCGTACTGAGGGGTTGGACTTTTGGCCTTATGAGAGCTAGGCAAGAAGTCCAGCACTGAGCTCCACCCCATCCCTTTTTTATTTTTTATTTTTGAGACAGGGTCTCCCAAAGTTGCTCAGGCTGCCTCTGGCCTAGAATTTGAGATCCTCCTGCCTCAGCCTCCCCAACTGGTAGGATTACAGATGTGTACCACAGTGCCTGGTGAGAAAACCTTCCAAGATACTTGTCCAATGCCTACAAACTTAGATGTTTAGAACAAGTATAACAACTTGAGGACAAAGATCCTGTTACCAGTGGTACAAAACCATAAGCAAACATGAATAAATAAAGAGTACTGGTAAGAGATTGGACAACTAATGCAAATATAGTATTGCAGTAGCATTATCAAAATACTTTTAAAAAATCAGTAGGAGCTACATTTTGACAATGTCAAAAATATCGCTATGGTATATACTTTCCCACATCAAATGCAGTAAATTATAATTAAAGGTGGGAAGTGCCCATGTCTAACCTTGGTGATATGGCCTTCACCTGATGGGCAATTACCATGGAGACAAGAAACTTCCCTGAAAGTTTCATGAATCATTTTTGCCAATTTCTGTAGAAAGTAGAATGATTCATGCCCTACATCTAAATCACCACTAAATTATATATAACATCCAAAGAAATTATTCAAATGTATGGAGTGCCTCTCACCAAACACCAAGCTACGTGCTTTCAATGCATCGCTTTATGTAACAGCATGAGAAATTCTGTCTGTTAGTACATCATCATCATTTGACAGGTGCGGAAATCGAGGATTAGAGAAGGTAAGTTTGGTTTTCAAAGACACACTGCTAGCAACGGGGAATTTTAGGATTATAATTTACATCTATACAATCTTTTCTAATCTAAGAATCTATAGAATGCCATTAGTCATTAAAGAGATAATTGAGCAGAAATACCAAAAATGTAGTAAAACTTGACGCATTGTCTAGGCATTGAAGGAGCTGAATGAGTTCTAAGTGTGCCAAAGGCTAAAGAGAAACTTTCAGGGTCACATACCTCTAAGAGGAACTGATGCTACATGTACTCAAGTTTCAAAAATCTTATCACCATCTTCAAACTCAGAGTGTAGGTAATGTTTCTGCCAGGCATATGGTACCCTTAATGACTCTCTCAGTATTGAATCCCACAGGATATAATATCCTGCCACAGCAGAGACAAATAAACATGACTTGGAACCTGTTGCAATAAAACTGAGGAGTCTGTGCCGCACCAAATCTTACTGAAGCAACTTAGTCATGCCACATGTGCTTTCTGAAATCCACCTTCCACCAATTTTAGGAAGAGTTGAGAGATAATGTAAGCAAAAGCACTGTATACACTACAAACCATTACGGAAATTGCATCGTTTAATCATCCATAAGAAATGCTAAGAATATAGTGTACACTGGGTTAAGAATGTAGTCTCTAGAAACATCTGCCTAGATGAATCTCATCTCAGCCACCAGCCAAAGCTAGCTAAGTGATCCAGCTCCTAGGTCCACCAAAGCAGGTGATTTACACATCTGTGCCCCAATCTTCCTCTTAGTAAAACAGGTATAAGAACACACTCTTGTGAAAATCAAATATGTTAACTTAAAGTAAGGAGATAATGCTGCAAAATGGGGATGACAAGATAGATTGTGGTGAGGAAGAAATGTGATGGTACATATAAAAGTTCTTGTTATAATAACTTAGGTATTGTCAGTTAATACCATTACCTCCACCACTTTCATCATCACCAATACCATTATCACTGAAGACCATGAAAGACGTAATACTTCTTTAAGTATTGGAATCCTCAGAGATTTCATGGAAATTAAAAGGAAAAAAAATGATCTCAAGCTTTAACACTTATATCTACAAGTATACACCAAGACAGAAAAATAATTGCTATGTTTTGTCATCATTTGATTAAAGCTAGATGCAAATTATTCTGCTTATGAAGCTAGTCTCCATCCCCATGAAAGTACTGCATGTGAAAATATTTTTTAACAATGAGAAACAGAGTTCATGAAGTCTCTTATTTGGATACAACACATTACCTTCCCCCTATTAAAGAGCTATGGGCCATCTGTCCCATCTAGGCTACCAGCTGGTATGCGCTACAGAAATATTCCTCAATTAGGTTTTCCTAATTAGGTTTTTCTATATGAACAAATTGTAGATTGGCTGTATTTACAAATATAATTTTTAAAATCCAGCTTCATCTTTGTGGCAGGTGATTGATACCAATAATGAGAACAAATTTCATTGACTGGTACTTTGGGGGATTGACATATTTTCACTATTAAAGTTAGTCCTGGAGGGAACAATTGGATATTTTGGCTTTCATTCAAAATCAAACTCAGAAATCATGATTTCATTTAAAAGAGCAATTGTAAGGGAATCAACTGTGGGTTTACAAGTTGTAATATTATTGCCAAATCTATGGATACTACAAAGATGTACCCTAACACACGCTGCATAACAATGTAATAGAAAACATGTTGCCTCTCTAAGATACAATTAACTATATCTAGCTAGTATAGAGCATAACTCTGAATATCCAAGAATATTTGATGAGATATTAGGGATTCAACAAATAAGCTGTAATATAATTCATCTTTGTAAGGGAATAATTCAAAACAAAAGGAGGGAATGAGAAGGGTAAAAAAGTGAAATAGTCCTCCATCAAATAAAATATTTATAGAAACTGGCAACTCAGGACCACAAGGAGAACTTCAAAAGCCACTCAAACAATTCTTTAGAGATAGGTGATTAGATCTTCTCTATGATGCTTTCTTATCCTGCCTCATAGTACACACAACCATTGTGGTTTTCTCTGTAGTCTTAAACTGGGATCTTTCCATCTGCTCACCATATCTCATCCCTTTAATTATTAGTTGACCTCAAAACTTGCGTTAGAGAACATTATGCCTTATTCTCAAATACAGAAGTAACGAGTTTGATGTTTTAAAATGGCCTAATATGGTATCATCTACAGTCGTGCCCCCTGGTGTCCAACCTCGTCAGATCTTGGAATCTAAGCAGGGTTGGCCTGGTTAGATCTTGGATAGAAAACCACCTGGGAATAACCAGTGCTGTAGTCTTGGGAGAAGGACCTGGCAGCCCACTCCCAAAACAGTCAGCCATTGAAAACTCTATGAATAGCAGAGAAGCACTGACATAGTGCCGGGCGTGGCATGATTTTTGGGAATGTTTCATCTGTTGTACATAGGGTTGTTATGAGGAGGACCCAGCTGGATGGCACCTAATAATAAAAACAATCCAAAATTAGATTTTCTGGGTTCAGATCTTAGATCTTAGATCTGCCACTACAGATTTGACTTTGGGCAGCTTGCTTGATTTCACTACCCTTCCTTTTCTTATCTGCAAATTGAAGAAAATTATAATACCATTTAGCCTAGAAAGCTATTGTGGGAATTAGTTAGCTGATGCAAGGAAAACGTTAGAAGACATGTCTCATTGTAACCACTCGATAGATGGTAGCTTTTATTACTATAATCATTTTCATCATTTTCATTTCACTCTTTGTTCTCCTCTCATATTGGTGTTTTTGTTCCATAAGCCTTTCACAGCTCCACATACTCTCACCCTTGGCCATCCTTCAAATCCCAGGGCCTATGACATTTCTTCTACCATATACCCCTCAGTTTCTCCCTCAAGAAGCAACAATCCCTTTTCTGAAACCCCTAGTGGTTTGCTCAAAACTCTGTCATGGGCTTCTTTATTTCTACCTTATGTTCCAGAGATGCTCATCTTATTATATTTATATTTGTAAATTCCTGGAGAGTAGGTTCTGTGTTTACACCTCACACCAGCTGGCCATGGTTGAGTACTCTTTATAAGTATGGCCAGTGCTTTATCTTCACAGGTTGCACATCTGTGCATTCAACCAAATGTAGATAAAAATGCTATATTGTTCCTGACATGTACTGTATGTTTAGGCCTATGATGGTTGCAATAAGGTTGCAATAAGTATAGAACATGTGTAGATATTTTTGTCATTATTCCTTAAACAACACAGTTCAACAGTTACCAACATAGCATTTACATTGTATTAGGGATTATGAATAAGGTAAGTATGATTTATATTATGTACTACATAACAATGTTTTGGTCAATGATAGATCACATAAATGACAATGGTCCCATGAAGCTGCATCACCTAATGATATTGTAGCTGTCTTAGTTTTTGTAATTCTCTGATGTTGTTGTTGTTGTTGTTGTGTGCCATGGAGTCGGTATTCAACTCATAGTGACCCTCATAGGGTTTTCAATGGCTGACTATTTCGGGATTGCCTTAGGAGTGGGTTGCCAGGTCCTCCTCCCATTGTTGTGGTGCTGGGAATTGAACTCCGGACCTCAGAGACTGCAGCACAGTGCTCTACCAACTGAGCTAAATTCTATGATAGTCAGACAATAATTAGTAATAGCACACGTAAAACATATCCCCAACATTAAATGGTGCATGTTTGTATATGAAAGGATGTGGGAAGTTATATGAAAAATACTATACCATTTTATACATTTTGTTTGTGGGGGGAGAGGTCCTGGAACTAATCATATATAGATAGGAAGATACAAATATATATAATAGGTCTGACTTCTTCAATGCTGTAATCACTAGCCACATATAACTTTCAAATCAATTTAAATAAATATAAATAACCCACTTTTGCAGTCACACTAGCCAAATTTTAAGTATCCAATAGGTCCATGTGCCACTGGCTCTTATATGGGAATATATATATATGTTGTTGTTGGGGCCTGACTCATAGTGACCCTACATACAACAGGCAAAACAGTACTGTTGGTGCTTCTCTGCTATTCATAGGGTTTTCAATGGCTGGCTGTTCTTTTGTGGGGAGTGGCCTGCAGGGTCCTCCCAAGCCTACAGCACCTGGTGTTCTCAACTGCGGGCTCTCATCCTACAACTAACCAGATCTGAACCTGCTTCGCTTCTCAGATCTGGATGCCACATTTCCATAAACAAAGAATCATCTATCAGATGTTGTTGCAATAGATATTACTTGAATGTTTTATGATTTTTTATGTTTTACGATATGTTAAAAATATTGCCTCTGGAAATTTCTATGTAACCATAAACTTTTATCAAATCAATGTCCAAAGTAAAAGAAAGATTTACTTTATCCAGATAAGTTGTTCTGTAAATGCTAGTGAAAAATTCATTTTTTATTTTAGTAGTAATGAGGGCAGGACTAGTTTCTCATTGCAGCTAGCCAAATGGCTTTCCAACATATTTAAAAGACATCTAAACCTTGCAGAATCACGGGAATCTCTGGGGTTCTACAGCCAGTCTTTAAACCATGGATAATGCACACTAAATTCATGCTCAGATTTCTAAATTTCTCCATAAAATTTGAAATTGTTGTTGTTGTTGTTGTTAGGTGCCATCAAGTCAGTATCCGACTCATAGCGACCCTCATAGGGTTTTCAATGGCTGACTGTTTCAGGATTGCCTTGGGAGTGGATTGCCAGGTCCTTCTCCCATTTTTGAGGTGCTGGGAATTGAACTGGGGACCTCAGGGGCTGCAGTGCAGCACTCTACCAACTGACCTAAATCCCAGCCCAAAAATTTGAAATAGACTCTAGAAAATAAAAGGGGCACTGTACAGTTTTCTTTGCACTAATGTCAGGTGAGGTTAAAATGCTACAGAGACTTCTCGTTGCTCTTAGAATAACGTCCAGGCCTCTGAGTATTCTTAAGCATCATCTGTCACCACTCTCCATTGCTTACTGTCTCCAGCCACACTGACCTTCCTTCAGTTCTGGACACCGGCAGGTCTCCATGCCTCTCCTCCAACACACAGCTTGCAACAGGCTGCACAGCACACACTGTGCCAGCTGGATATCTTCTACCCTCAATTTGATTTTTAATTCTTCAGAGATCTCTTGTGTGACAAGTCAATACAAAATATTTCCTCCTCTTATTCCTCCTTCCAGGACCTCATTTCCTGCCATTGTTAATTCCATATTTTTTGTTAAAGTATTTTTTTACTATCTCCTGTAATACACATTAAGTTTGGCAAATATTATGACTATACTATTTTATTTCTCATTGTTTACCCAATATTTTATATTGTGGCAGCTAGATACTGAACATATTTATAAATAAAAGAAACAGTAGCTCACACTTGCATGCTTTGCAAGTGCTGTACCACTGAGTTGTACTCTCAGCTCGTTTTTTGTTTGTTTGTTTGTTTGTTTGTTTACTTTTTTGGGACAGGGTCTCACTAAATTATGCAGACTGCCTCTGGTCTCAAACTTGCGATCCTCCTGCCTCCGCCTCCTGAGTTGCTGGGATTACTGGCATGTGCTACTGCACTCGGCTAATATTTCCATTGTTAGAGTTTTAAACTAAACTATTATGTGATTGCTTTTATGATATCTATCAGAGAGAATGCACAAGCATGCCAGAGAGCATGCATGCCACACGAGCATGCACACAGAGGAACAGAAGTTTGAAAATATCACATGGAATGATCAAATTTTTCCTGTGTTTAAATTTATGAGGTCTGAGAAAATTAAAAAGTAGTTATTTTTTATTTGCAGTATGAAATTCAGTCACTCTTAGGAACATAGTAAATTAAGATTTAATCTTAAATACTTATTAAATTTAGCATCTCAAAATACTGGAACAATGCCCAGATAGAAAGTGGCAAGATATTTAAGATTGATCCAGCTATCTAAATGTGCTTTGAGTAATTTTTAAAAATCTTATCCATGGATAATGATTTTTTCACTCTATTACTTTGGATGTATTAGAAAGGTTTTTTTTTCCAAGAAAGAAGGTATATGCACAATGAAAATGTTGTTAGGTGCCCTCAAGTTTGATCCAACTCATAGAGACCCTGTGTATAACAGAAGGAAACACTACCTGACACTGTGCCATACACATGATCTTTTTATGTTTGAGTCCACTGTTGTAGTCACTGTGTTTCTTCTCATTTTGAGTCATGCCATACCAATAAATGGAGGTCTGAAGGGCTCTACTCCATTCCCATCATTAAGGTTGACTCTACTTTGAGGAGGTAACTCTTCCCCAGTAGTCTTTTGAGTGCCTTCCAGCCTGGGGGTGTCATTTTCTGGCACAATATTGAACAGTGCTTCTCTGCTATTCATAGGATTTTCAATGGCTTATTCTTTTGGGAGTGAGATGCCAGGTCCTTCTCTCTAATCTGTCTTAGCCTGGAAGCTCAACTGAAACTTGTCCTCTATGGGTGACCCTGCTGGTATCTAAGATACAGGCAGCACAGCTTTCACCATCACCATCACAGCAACATGCAAGTACTCCTAACACAACAATCTGACAGATACATGAGGGTATGAAGATATTAGATGATAATAAAAATTATATATCATTTTGAAATTGTATTTTCTCTGTGCAGCTCATATCAAATATCTGCATAATAAATAACATACAGTATATGAAATAATCTGAAATGACACTAGAGTATAAGTCAGGAACACACAATTATAACCTTGATTTTGTATACAACCAGCCTTCAGTATCCATGGATTCAACCAACCAGATCAACCTGAGATTGAAGATGTTGTTATTGACATGTACTATATAGCCAGGCCTATGATGGTTGTATTGGTACTAAACAGATATAGATCCCTTTCCTTGTCATTATTCCCTCAACAATACAGCATAACAACTATTTAAATAGCATTTACATTGTATTAGGTATTATATGTCATATAAAGATAATTTGATGTGTATGGGAGAATGTGCATAGGTCATATGAAAATATTATACCACTTTATATAAGAAACTTAAGCACCCATGAATTTTCTGGTGGATGAGGATACTGAGGGACAACTATGATTCCCTTGGAGAACAAGTTTGTATACCACCAGACACTTTTTGGTAATGAGCCAACTGGACCTACACAAATTTAGAAAAGCATTTTAGTCTCTTAAAGTCATCAGAATTATGGGCACTCAATTCAATTGATCAAGATATATACAAACCACTACCAGAGTGGCAACGAATTCTGTTTTCTCTGCCATTTTAATTCACAAAGTCAAGTATTAACCTTAATCTAATACAATTTTAAAATTGGAATGGGTTTCAGAAAGGTTTAGATGATTTGTTTATTTTGCTGTGCTGATAATTTCACATTTGCATCATAATTGGATTTCTCTAAGTTCACTGACATTTCAGCTGGCTTTAATAATCATTAAAAGATTTTTTTCACTTTAATCTGAATTTAGGTCATGCTCATAGGACTGCACATATGCAAATAATCCCATCAGAAAATGACTAATCTCGACATTGTAGGGCTGTAGTACTTTGAAATATTTGGGTTGCAGAATCATTGTCCCTGTAAGGAAACATTGCTATGGAACTGATAACACTGTTGTCACTGACAACTCAACATCAGGCATATTCTTCTTGAGAAAAGACATAGAAATCTATTTTCAGCTGTGTTACACAATTCAAACTGAAGACTTTATTGTTATTTGAGGAAAAGATGGCCTTAATTTAAACTTCCTAACCATAAAATGTAGGTATCAATATTAGCACATGTTAGTTTGGGACAACTCGCTCTTCCTTAATTTCTATATGGTATGGATGGAAGCTAATATTCTTCATGTGTTAGACACTCCAGGTACATAACTTGGCCTTTGGTAATCGTTTTATGTGTCTTGATCCAAGTGTGAAGCAAGTGTTTAAAGCAAAAATTGAAGCGCTCTTTCAACTCTAATCTCTGACATGGGCATCCTCCTGAAGGTGCTACTGAGATCTGAATCATTAATGTGAGCTATACTTAAAAGGTCAGTAAGTTTCTACCAGAGACTATTAAAGATGATATATTTCACTGTGGAAAAAAAATATTCAGAACCATTCCATTTAAAAAGAAATAAAACCTTTTTGTTAAAAAAAAAAATCCACTTCACCTACAGTTGAAATTGAGAATGTTTTTAAACTTTAAATAGTGGCCACAGCTTAACATTATATTGAATTTTAAGATGATTTAGAGATTTGAGAACACAAGAACACAAATTGTAATAATGTTTCAATGGCCCAAATAAACTCTTCAATATAGAGTAAAATATATGGTTATATAAATGGAAATGTTTTCATTTCAGGATTTCATGTGAACTATCAAAGCCCCATTATTAACTAGCACAAAATAGGTCTTCAATAATGATGTGATAGATAAATTAATGAATGCATGATTAAATGGGTACATGATATCTCAGCAGTTACCCCCATTGGCTTATTTTTGTAGGTAATCTTTTGCTTAAAACATTTAAATTTAAAATTTTAAAGCCAATTCATTAAACCTCTTATAAAATTCCATAAGACAATTTTAATTACTTAATTTTAAATAATGAAGAGTGATATTTCTCCTTAGACTGCAACATCTTTCTTAATTCATCCCTTTAGAATTTTCCTGAATGAAAGTACATTAGACATATGCTCGAAATAAAATAGTTCAAAATAAGGCTCTGAAGCCAAGGCTTACAAAATAGAACACAAGTGGCAAAGAAGTCTCCAACATATTCTGAAAAAAATCTACATCAGTTTAACAAATTAGGCATTGACTGCATCAGGACTATAAATGACTATTAATGTTTCTATCTGGCATCCAAAGCCTGTGATTTACCAAGATATATATGATGGACTGATATTTCCTTCATGAGACATAAGATAGAACAAGTAATATTTTTAGTTTTCATTATGCTTTCAAAAAATTAAATTGCAAAACCAGATGTGGTGTCACACACCTGTAATCCCAGCAACTCGGGAGGCAGAGGCAAGAGGATCACAAGTTCAAGAGCAGAGGCAGTCTGCATACTTTAGCAAAACCCTGTCTCATAAAGTTAAAAAAATAGGCTGGGGTACAGCTCAGTGGTCCAGGACTTGCAAAGCATGCAAGCGTGAGGTCCTGGGTTCAACCCCCAGTGCCGCAAAAATCAATCAATCAACCAATAATTTTTAAAAAATAAATGAATAAATAAATAAATAAATATTTTGTTTAGAAAATAGCAAAGAGCATTTTGGGAATGTGTTATTAGGTGATAGTGAAGCTGTTTAGTTACTCTGCCTCCCCAAGGAGAGTGGTTCCTAGGATTTCCTATAAGTAGGTCCAAGGTTTCTTTCTTTCCTCTGAGATTTTATTAAACACAAATCCAGAGTCACAACCCAATAACCAGACAAGCAGATGTAGCCATAAGGTTATAAACCCAACATATTCTCTGGGATACCGCGATAGAATCATCTAAAACCAAGATAACTCTGAAATATTTTGCACCTAAATTTAGCTCTTTTTATTTTCCAAGCACACATTCATTTAGCATTTTGCTGCATGATAAATATGTAGTTTTCATAGTGTTTCAGTGGGAGAGAATTATACAGTACTAGAGGTTATTTGCCTAAGAGATGGTTTACCTATATTTAAACAAACATTAGGAAAAGTATAATTATCAGCGCAAAATATATTAAACATTTATCAAATCAATTTCACA
Source organism: Pedetes capensis (assembly GCA_007922755.1). NCBI lineage: Eukaryota > Metazoa > Chordata > Mammalia > Rodentia > Pedetidae > Pedetes > Pedetes capensis. The sequence continues at coordinate 60,444 of VMDO01010236.1, read as the reverse complement.
TAAGTAAAATACTAGTAAAGGGTTAAATTCATATGTGATTTTCCTGATTTATTTTGAGTGCCCAGATCATTTGGAATAAAAATATCTAATTTACTATTTCTCTACTTCGGCTGCTCCCCTTTCTGAAATGCACACTGTTCAAAATTGATGAGAAAGAGCCTTTTAGACAGATACTCCATATAAGAGATACTGCTGACTTCACAGAATGTATCTTATCAATCACAACATTTTGCACTACTTTTTAAAAATATTATTTAAGTTTATGTATATGAAAGAAAATTAATCACATGGCTAAACGGGGTTTTACTTTGAATTTCTTCTAGAAGTTAAAGATAATTATGTGCTATACAATTAAATTTCAAAGAAATTCAAGCTTTCAATAGGCTGCCTCATTTGCCTTGTCCAGAATGGTAAGACTGCGTATATTTCTGTTCTGTTTTCAGAAGAAATGCTGTCCTGCTAGGTCTACTACATTGCAACAAATTGGTAAGTTAAAAAAAAATGATTCTTGGACCCCACCACAATTGAGTCAGAATGGAGTAGAAGAAGAATGCTAGAATCCCACATGTCAATAGGCATGTAAGCTGTTGGTTATATATAATACAATGAGAAAACTATTAGTTAGCTAAAAATTCATGCTAAAAAGTAGGAAAGTACTCAGTGATTGAACTTAGAATTAACTTTCCATTTTGAGGTTCTCATACCAATGGATGATTTTTGGAAACCACTTTTAGTAAATTACACAGAGAGAGAGAGAGAGAGAGAGAGAGAGAAGCATTTCTTCCCATTCTTATATAAGCAACCCTCTGCAATGCAACATTACAGCATCTTTCATTAAGAGACAGCATGTTTATAGAGTATCTGGTTTTTGCCATGTGACATATTTCAACTAATGGGAGATCAGCAAACTTGACAAATATAGAGACTTGGTAAATGTTGGTGCAACGTGCTTTGTCCTGCCTTGCTCCTTGTCAAAGTTAGCTAACCTGAATACTCTGGGGTAACTAGCTAGATGCTAAAGACAGAGGTTCCAGTTGCCCCATAACTGCAGTCAACAGGCACACATGTAAGGAAGGCTAACCTGTAGAAACTGCCCTCAACCAAGGTGCTAGCCAGCTTCACCTGTGAAAATGAACCCAGAGACACCCAGAGAGCTTCCAACTGGGCCTAGCTAAAATGGTCAACCCACAGTATTTCAAGCTGATACTTATTATTGTTTATTACTCAAGCTGCTAATATTTTAGGTGTTTTGTTATATAGCAAAAGCTAACTGATACACCACTTTTATAAAAAAGAAAAACAAACAAAAGCCTACATTTCTAAACTTGAATTTGTTAGTGCCCAAAGTTTGCCACACTCAGATTATTTCATATTTTTTGTTTAAGGACTTGACAGAAGCGATAAATATATTTCTATAGGGCCAGATGGATTCAAGACATTTCATACTACTTTATCACATGCCACTGAGAGATATAGCCAATTCAACAAGAACACATAAAAAGTGAACAAAATATGTTCTAGAAATAAACATTTCAAAAATCTGCAACTGGAAAAAGTGGCTGTGACATTTAGTTTTGACTTTTACAAAGGAAATTCACTTGCGTTATTGAAAAATCTGAGCTTACCATGGTAACTTCTTCCTCACACATCACTTTTATCTCCAAAACAGTATACATAAGATTTCATGAAATATAGAAACAAAAAAGTTCTCATTACAATGTTGAATATCTCAAAAGTAAGGGCATCAGGCTGCTTGTATCTAAAGATTTCATTATACTTAAAGAATTAGAATGGTTTTGATAAATTTTAAGTTAATGATATGATGTGCACATGATATAAAATGGTCAATAATTATAAAATATTGCATATTAACTTTACAACAAAAATGTAATATTGAGGAGACATCCACTATCTAGTTTTACTTATTGATTTACTTATCATAAGAGTATCTACTCTATTCCAAGCACATAGTTAACTTCAAGATCTCTGGCAGAAATTAATAAAGCCAATTCCTTGCTCTCATGGAAACTACATTTTAGCTAATTTCTATGAAGAAAATAAACAAGGAAATGTGAAAGAGGGTGGCAGAACTTTAGAATGTGAGGTCAGGGAATGTTAAGGGGGTGACATTTAAGATGAGACCTCAGAGGAATGAGCCAGTCATATGAATTTTAAGGAGCTGCATATTTCAAGAAGAAAGGATATCAAGCCTAAAGAATCCAGCAGGCAATTGGAACCAGCCTTTTCAGATTCCAAAAGAAGGAGAAAAAAGAGATAAGCTTAAAAGAGTGCATAGGGATCGATGCATGAAAAGAATTTATAAGTTATTGGAATCATTTGGATCTCATCCTAAATGTCTGAGTATATTTCAAGACTACATGTCATTTTTGATAGTTATATGGAGATTTTTTTCTGCCTATTTGATTGCTAAAATCTACAATTCACATACAAGCAGCATGGATTGTCAACTGCAGATATACAGTAGTTTCTTAAATGACTACTAAATGAGTAAAAATAAAGAAATATTTGGAAACACATATTTCCATAAAAGGCTTACCCTGTTGTTAGGTGCCTTCGAGGCAGGCCCGACTCATAGTAAATCTACGTATAACTGAACAAAATTACCCTACACTGTGCCATACACATGATCATTTTTTATATTTGAGGCCATTGTTAGTCACTATGTTTCTTCTCCTTTTGAATCATGCCACAACAAAAGGAGGTCCCAAGGGCTTTACTCCATTCCTGTCATTATGGTGACTCTACTTTGAGGAGGCAACTCTTCCTCAGTCTTCTTTTGAATGCCTTCCATCTAGGAAGTGGGGGGCTCATTTTTTGGCACTATATCTGACAATGCTTCTCTGATATTCATAGTGTTTTCAATGGCTAATTGTTTGGGGAGTGGGCTGCAAGGTCTTAACATAGAAGCTCAGCTGAAACCTGTCCACCATGGCTGATCCTGCTGGTATCTGAAATACCAGTGGCATAGCTTTCAGCGTCACAGCAACATGCAAGGCCCTACAGCATGATACGCCAACAGACACGTGAAAGGAAAGGCTTACTATCTTAGTTAAAACCATTTAAATATTTCCTAGACTCTTCTAACCCAGATATCTTGATCTTAGCATATTCATATATCCTTAGAATATCAAAAACAATAAAAGTACAAAACCAGTCCCTGAAGTATACAGGAGATATGGCTCAGTAGTAGAGTTTTTTTTTTTTTTTTTACAGACTTATTCAAAGTAGTCTAGGTGGAAAACTATAAGAAATTGAAAGTATGATACTGAACTAGAACTTGTTTACTAAACTACTATTCAGGCATATTAACACTTTGATTGCCAATTTCAAATCAAATATATGACAATAAGTATTTTAGTTCTAGAAACTATTCATTACAATGGACAAAACAAGAACATGATTAGGAAACTAATTGTAATGCATAATATGAGTTTGAAGAATACCTTTTCCCACCATCGTTGCGATTTTTTTTTGTCAAATTCATCATATACACTTACTTTTTGATGTATGTGCCCTTATGGTAGTCAAATGGTTAAAGATATGATTCCATAAGAAAGAAATAAGGACAAATAGAAATATTTTCTACTAATACAAATCCAATTACTCTCCTAAAAACAATTTATAGGTAACTGTAAACTGGAGAAAATTTTCTGCTACAAACAGCAAAACAGGACCAGGGGATCTGGCTCAGTGGTAGAGTATTTACCTAGCATGTACAAGGCCATGGGTTCAATCCCAGCAACCTAAAAACAACACATAGAAACAAAAAATTACATAATTTCTTCACCTAAATTAACTGTACAAATAAGATCATCTACACATGAAAACTGATTGAACAAGTATAAGTGGTCATGTTTTAGCTAAAAGGAGTTGAGGATTTTGAGATTTCAAATATATTCTAGAGGCCTAAAAATAAGGAAAGAGGGTTTGACAGAATTTTCTGAGGATGTTTGCATTCTAGAAAAATTTTTAAATATGCAGAATCTAATATCTACAAAGTAAATTTTTTTTAGATGCCATAGAGTTGGTTTCCAACTCAGCAACCCTATATACAACAAGTGAAACACTGCTGTCAGTGCTTCTCTGCTGTTCACAGGGTTTTCAATGGTGTATTGATTTTTGGGAGTGAGCTGCTGGGTCCTTCTCCCAAGCCTACAGCACCTAGTATTCCCAGGTGGACTCCCATCCAAGTACTAACCAGGCCCAACCCTGCTTAGCTTCTGAGATCTGATGGGATCGGATGCCACAGGGTTACAGCTGTAGGCAAAAAATAAGTTACCATGTAAATTAGTCTGAATAAATAGGTTTCAGTGTTATTGCTTCTTTACATGCAACACTTTGGTAGTGTAATAAATCTCATAAAAGCAAATTTAAGACTATATTTTAAAATACTAATCTAATCTGTCAATAATATGAATGTGTATAAGCAATAAATTTAAAAACTCAAAATAAATTTCAGTTGTGTTCAAACATTTCCCTTCAAATAGGTGCTCAACCATAAAATCTATAGTAAGCTGTAAAAGAAAAATGGCTGCAGTTTGCATATCTCATATCCCTTTTTAGTGAAAATTCATAAAGCTGTGTCTAACCCCATAACAAACTAGCATAAAAGAAAAAAGAAAGAAGCAGCACAAGAGATTATGGAATAAAGCAAAAGAACTGGAATAAAAATACATCTTCAGATACGCAAATGTCTTACAGTATATAAGCACAATTAATCATCACACTTAATGAAATAGTTTAATATTTTTCTGATGCACTGATGAGTTGAAACAAAAGGAAAAAGTTCAGAGAGGTCAGAAACAATCTGAAATCAGATACTACTAGATAATCAAGTCCCAAAGTTTGCTAATATATTCAGGGGTTCTGCCAAATTCTGGAATACTTAAGGCTCTCAGCTGAGCACCAAGAATAGGAAACCTCTGCATAAATACAGAAACACAAAGTTGAAAAAGAAAAATCTTGCCAAACCAGTGGTAGCTATACTTGTATTACATAAAATAGACTTTATGTCAAAAACTGTAAAAAGAAGTCAGGCACGATGACACCCGCCTGTAATTTCAGCGACTGAGGAGGTGGAGGCAGGCAGATTGCAAGTTCAAAGCCAGAGGCAGCCTGTGTAACTTAGTGAGACCCGGTCTCAAAATAAAAAATGAAATATAGACTGAGAGTGTAGCTCAGCCTCCACCCCAGTACAAGAAAAGAAACAAAAAAACCTGCAAAAAGAGAAAAGGAACATCATAATATAATGATAAAAGGATCAGTTGATGAAGCCAGAATCAACCTGATACCAAAGCCAGGCAAAAACACTACAAGAAAACAAAACTGTAGGCCAATGTCTTTGATAAATATACATGTAAAAATCCTGAACAAATATAAGCAAATCAAATTCAATAGGACATTATAAGTATCACACACCATAATTGTGTGGGATTTGATAAACCACAGTAACAGCAGGAATAGATGCAGGAAAAAGCATTTGACAAAATTCAACATATTTTCATGATGTTAGTACTTGATATTCAAATTAGATATTGAAGAGAATAAACTCTGTATATGACAAACCCAAATCTGACAACATAATGAACAATGAAAAGTTGAAGCATTTCCCCTAAGCTCAGGAATAAGACAAGGATGTTCACTTTTACCAGTTGTGTTCTATTTTCCACAGGGGTATGTGTTATGGTTTGCATATGAAATGTCTTCCACAGGCTCATGGGTTGAAGGATTGCTTGGTCCCTGGCTGGTGGTGATATTTTGGAAAGTGGTAGAAACTTTAGGAGGTGTGACCTAACTGAAGGAAGTAAGTCACTGGGGGTGTGCTTTTGAAGATTATGTCTTTCATCCCTTCCACGCTGCCAGCAGATGAGACTCTATGATCCACCACAACCTTCTACCATGATGTTCTGCCTCACCACAGCCAAGAAACAATGGACCAGCTCACCATGGACTGTAACTTCTGAAACCATGAGCCAAAATAAAACCTTCCTACCTTAAGTTGTTCATGTCACATATTTTGTCACAGTTACAAATAATACAATATGTTAGTTAATGTACTGTGGCATTGGCATAAGGATGGACACAGTGATAAAATCAGAGATGGATCCAGCACTAACTATATGGAAAAAAGGTAGGCTTTGTAAATATTGCAAAAAAAGGCTGGCTCTAGGGTAAATAATTATCTATGTGGGGAAAATGTAAATGGAAAACCCGCTCTCAACCCAAAACACTTCCAGATGAATCAAAGTCTTCAAAGGGCAAGGCAAGATTTAAAACTTGTAGAAAAAGTTTACCAAACAAGTATCAGTAATGACTTTAAAGTAAGACAAGTCTTTTCTAAAATAAGATACAAAAGTTTAAATTATAAAATAAACAAAGATAAATTTTGTTATATAAAGATGAAAAAGAGTGAAAAAGCAAATCAGAGATGACAAATAGCTACTTACACTAACATATAAGTTTAATAAACACCAATAACAAGTGGAAAAAAATAATAGAAAATTTTAAATGATCTATAAAAAATAAATAAGATGGTCAACCTCATTATCTATTCAGTAAATGCAATTTAACTAAGAAATAATTTTGCATGTTGTTGTTGTTCTTCTTAGGTACTATCTAGTCTGATTCATAGCAACCTTAGGTAAAACAGAACAAAACACTCTCCAACACTGTGCCATGTCCTGCACTATGCCAGTGCTCCTATGTTATTCACATGATTTTCAATGCAGATTGTTTCATGAGCAGATTACCAGGTCCTTCTCCCTAGCCAGCCCGCAGCACCTGGTATTCCCAGGCAGCCTCCTATCCAAGGATTATCCAGGCCGATCTTGCTTAGCTTCTGAGATCGGGTGGGATCAGAAACTAAAGTGCTACAGTTGCAGACAACCACTGTATAACTAACTACCTTCAAAAACCCTAAAATTGTCCAGTACTAACAGATGGCCATATGAATCAATCTAAGGTTTCAATAATTTTAAGCAGAGTGATTGTATAACAACTTTGGGAAACTTTTTAGCATTATAAATTTAATGTTTTTAAACTGTATAACCCAGTAGCTCCTCTTTAACAAATTCTTACACATGTGCATGGGGGGTATGTGTGAGAATGATCCTTAATGTAATAAAAGGAAAACCAGAAACAAATAATTATCAATTGAGCACAGAATGGATAGATCACGTGAGGTATACTTATTCCATTCAACAGTATTTAACACTGAAAATGAATGAACCACAGAAAATAGCTTCCGTATGAACCGACCTCAAAAAATACATTTAGTAAATAAAACAGTCACAAAGACACATCCAGCATGTCTCAACTTCATATATAATACTAGAAATATATTGCTTAATGGTACAGACATGACTAGTAAAGCTGTTAAGGAAAAGCAAGACAAAATTAAACTAAAATTCAGGAGAGTGGTGACCTTTGGAGGTTAAATGTTTATGAAATTAACACAGGCCACACAGAAGACCCTTTTTGAGATAGGAAGTAGGTGCATGACTTTGAATTTTGATAATATGTAAGTTATTCATCTTTATACCTGTTTGTGCTGTTAGGTGCTGTTGGGTCAGGTCCGACTCATAGCGACCCTATGTACATACAACAGAACAAAATACAATCCAACATTGTGCCACACACATGACCTTTTTATGTTTGATCTCACTGGTGTACTCACTATATTTCTTCTCATTTTAAGTCTTGTCACATCAGCAAAAGGTAGTCCCCAGGGCTTTACTCCATTCCTGTCATTAAAGTCAACTCTACTTTGACAAGGGAACTCTTTCCCAGTCATTTCTTAAATGTCTTCCAGCCTGGGGGAGGGAGGCAGTTTTCATTTGCCAGCATTATATTTGACAGTGCTTCTCTGCTCTTCATAAGGTTTTCAAAGGCTAATTTTTTCAGGAGTAGGATGCCAGATCATTCTCCCTAGTCTGCTTTAGCCTGGAAACTCAGGTGAAACCTGTCTGCCCTGGGTGGTCCTGCTGGCATCTGAAATACCAGTGGCATATCTTCCAGCATCTCAGTGACACACAAGCCCCCACAGCATGACAAGCTGACAGATAATATGTGGTATGCCTTACACGTGGGGTATGGTATGCCTTACATATTTCATAACAAAATTTTAATTACAGACAGAAATGAATAAGAGGACTCAGCTACACTTCTTGATGACATTCCTTTTCTTCTTGAGACACCCTGGGAAAACTCAATTATTGTACATCAACAGCTTTCGCCTAAAAGTAGAAAGAGAAGAAAGGAGATAATTACCCTACTTGTACCTGTGATTTGGAAGCTATACAGTCCACTGGGAAAACACAGGTGTTCAGCAATGCCAAGAGATGTCCTATTTCTCCAAGTTTTAACCCAAGAGAAAGGTATTTATACTCCCTTCATTTTATTCTAGATTAAAGTACATTTCCACAGGAAAAAAAAAACAGACATATTTTGGAAAAAAATCATGAAACATGGGCGTGGTAAATTTGCAGTTAGCGTGATATCTACTGACACAATGTTTGAAGATGGTACCCTACTTTATACCGCGTAAAAGGAGCTTGTCCCTGAAGGAAAGAATAAATGATGTTATGGGAACAAGGGATGGAAAGCCTCTTGTTACTCTCTCATAAAGCAAAGGAACATCTTCCTAGAAGACTCCAGCAAATGTCTCCTGGGTTTCAATTAGTTCCAGGGTCCTGACACTAGCACAGTAATCAGAGAGGCTGGGGCATCCTGATGTGCATGACCAAGGAATTGGATGGACATTTTTTCTCCCAAAGTGCATATGTTCTGGGGTGAAAGTATGAAAGCCCAAACACAAGCTGAGACAAAAATGCCAAAAAAAGTAGAGAAACCAAAAGAATACCAAAAAATTGGCAACTTTCTACTCTGAGGGTTTCCATAGGCTTTCTCTTTCTCCCCAACATCTCGTAAGCATATTTAGATAGTTAAATTATGATATGTCCTTAGGAGCTACCCCCAAAGAGTTTAATTTTGAAATTTTAATTTGCTTAATTGGGAAGGAACAGAAAAGAAAGAAAGTTTTGTAACTCAAATTTTTGGACTCTGTAGTAGATTATCTACCATTACGAGTAAAAGGTTTTTCTTAGAAAATCCATCAATATTTCTACCAAAAAAAAATGTCTTCAGTTCTTTCAGGCAGCACTGGTCCAATTATCTTGAGGCACATTTTCTACCCGTGCCTATCATTTGGTAGAATTACATTAAATTTCATTAAAAGCATTCAATAAATAATGAATTATGATAAAATAATTTATTACTCACTTGAAAGCCATAAAATATTAAATGTAAAGTTTAAGGACAAAAAAGTAATTTCTAATTCACATCCTTTATTTCAGATAAAAAGGCCTGAATCCTCTGCTGTGCCGTAGGAAAGAAAATATTTCACTTTTGATAACTTCCTTTCAGGCTCCAAAGGGCAGAAACAAGAGGAAAAGTTGTTTTTATCCTCAACACTCCTGGAACAGTAGTGACTGGAACCTATGAAAGTGACGAGGAAAAGTCAGGAGATAAGGGCTCCAGATCTTTTGCCAAACAAATTATTTTCATGCTCTTGGAAAAATCACTCATACTCTAGTATTGTGAAATCAGGGCTACTGCAACAGGGATTTAAAGGGCCCATCCTCAACTCCTAGATCGTAGGGTCCTATCAGTCTCCCACTGGGAGAATGATGAGAGGGTGTGGTGTCATGGACCTCTGTCCCAGTCCAGCCAAGGAATGGGGAAATTCCTTCGGTAATCAATTTCCTCTGTGGTTACCTGCTCCCCTGTCAACATTTTATATTCACTGATATGTAATGCTATGATCACACAATGCTTTCATAAATTCTTATTGGATGTGATGACTTTTATTTGGTTACCCTTCAAAGATTTCAAGATAGCTATTCAATTTCATGGAACATATCCCTTGGTTCCTAAATGTATCCCATGCATATGATTCAACCATGTGAAACCTTTAAGTCTAAACAGTTGTTCTGAAGTTTTCTGAAAGGTTCTGAGAGTAAACAGAGGCATATGTTGTCAAAAATCAAAGAACAACACTTTATTTAAAAAATAGGCATTGAAGTAAAGATTATTGTACCTAAATTATTGCGGTGTTTTTTTAAAATAATCATTTCTTAAGAATCAGTGCACTTACGATTATCTGAAAACAAAGTTACACCTTCTGGTCACTCAAAAAATCCTTTCTTTTACTCAGCAGCATGTTAAAAATGGCTGCCTCAAGAAATCTATACTAAAGAACATTGGAAACACTCAATTTCAGGAATTCTTCTGTCAGGAATTGACAGAAATCAGAAAAATCCACATACCTTAGCAGAATTTGACAAAATAAAAAGCTTTTGAAAGCTTTTAGGGATTGTCAAAAAAATGACTTAGCTGATCAACTCAGATCCTCAAATAATTTTTCATGTCTTGATACTTTGGAAACCAAATACTGCACCATGCAAATTTTTATTCAGATTCAGGTAAGATTTTTTAAAATGTCTACTACACATGTGCTGTAACAAGTGGTACCTGATACAGTCTTTTCTTGTCACAAATTTGATCTACGTATTATGTACAAATACTTTGATTCTACATTTTTAGAGCCCCACAAATATGTTTTTACTTTTTAAAAACGTTCTATGTTGCAATTTCCATATCACACATATTTTCACTTAAGACAGGTTTCTGCAGTGTAACATTTGTCTGTGAATAAGAGTTATTACTTCAAGTATAACTCTCCCTACTACTGAGGCAATACTATGCAATGATCACTACTATGGGGTTGGAAGTAAAATGCTTATATTTTCATGTAGGGTCTGCCTCTTCTATGTCTTTCTGTACCTGAATTTCCTCTCCTGTAAGTGAAAACAGTCATACTACCAACTTCATGTTGAATGAATATAGAGTTAATTGATTATAAAATACTTAGAATAATCTCTAGGGGCTGGGGTTTAGCTCAGTTGGTAGAGTGCCACACTACACTCTCTGAGGGCATGGGTTTGATTCCCAGCACCACATAAACAGGAGAAGGATGTGGCAATCCATACCCAAAGCAATCAGCCACTTAAAATCCTGAGGGCTGCTAAGAGTTGGACCCAACTCCACAGCACCTAACAACAACAAGAAGAACAATCTCTGGCAAATAATAAGTGCTCAATAGAAATGTGTTTCACAATTATATCTAAAAAGTAAATAACTTTTTTTTACCCTCAAATCTAAATATTTTGCTTTTATATTAGTTTAAAGTAGGTATTGCAAGTCAGGCTACACATCTATAATCCCAGCAATTCAGGAGGCAGAGGCAGGAGGATTGAAGGTTCAAGGTCAGAGACAGTCTGTATAACTCAGCAAGACCCTGTCTCAAGATAAAAAATAAAAAGTTGAACTGGGAGTGCAGTTCAGTGGTAGAGCACTTGCAAATTATGCTCAAGGCACTTGGTTCAGATTCTAAGTACCACAAAAAAGTTAGATGTTGCTAAAATCCTCATAAAAGGAAGCTAAAGTCCCATAAATCCTACAGAATATAATATGTTGTATATATTATACATGGTTTATATTATACATGTTATATATGCATTGATCAATCAGAATGAATTTTATAATATATTATTCACTTTCTCAACTAGCATCTTTTGGAAACTTAATTAACACTTAATAATAGTCATTGTTATTTATTATAAGAATGCAAAACAAACCACAAGTGATAATAGGTACTCTTTCACTGAAGAACAAACCAGGGAGACATCCTTGTGACCTGGTGGCTGGAAGTGGACAAGGCAGGGTACATGGCTGCAAGGGTGCACGGCTGAAAAATGACCCAGTGGGAACATCCCTGATGCCAGGTGGCTCACAGAGGGCAAGGGAGAGTGTGGCTCATCAAGGGTACACAGCTGAACAGTGACGCAATGGCATCCTAATGGTGAGCAACTAGCAGGGGACAAGGCAGTGCCACCTGAAAGGATGTGGAGCTGAACAACCCAGTAGGGCCATCCCTAATGGCAAGTGGCTGGAATGAGGTACAGCAGGGCACCGAGCAAGGACTACATAGCTAAAGAGAGGTGTGGTGGGGCCCTCTCAGATGCTTGTGACTGGTGGGAGGCAAGGTAGACAAAATGAGGTTCTGCAGGACTCTCCAGGGAAGGACATGGTCCCACTGTAGGGTCTCAGACTATAGCCTACTTTTTTTTTAGTTGGGGAGAGACCATGTTCACCGTGGCCTCTGGAGCCATTGGAACTGTGAGCTTCAGGGAGGGAAACTGAAAGGTGGCATGCTGGGAGGACAGAGAAGAGTGGCAAGTGTTGCTGGATCCCTGAGCCTAAGAAAGCTTGTTCAGAATAAGGCATGTTTGGGGCCCAGTAGTGTTTGTGATATGGAGAAATATGGCCACAGGTGTGTGGAGCCTAAGACACATGATTTAGGCTGTGATGCATTTGGGGGCTGGGAACACAAGGGACAGGGATAAACTGAGGGGGCAGAGCTAAATGCAGAAGATGCAGCAGAAGCTGGGACCAGACACTGAAGCTGCAAACTGCAAGTATGGGGGAGGGAGAGAGAAGCACCAGTAACTGGTCAACATACAAACTCATGAGAATATGGGGGGAGAATCTCTTTACACATGGAGGAGGTAAGACCTAGCACCCAGACCAAGAAAAGGACAAGCCTCAGCAGACAAACACATGAAACCATGAAAGGACATGCAGGATGGGAAAATCCTATAGATCAAAGCCCCTCAAGGGATAATTTCAGAGTAACCAGATACCTGGAGATGCCCAATGGAGAATTTAGAACACTGCTTATAAATATGCTAAAAGATCTCAAGGACACTACCATGAAAACAATTGATTCACTGGACAAGAAAGTATCTAATTAGGAAGAAAAACTCTCCAGAGAAATAGAAGTTATGAAGAAGAATCAAGCAGAGATCCTTGAGATACAAGGAAAATTAAACCAACTCAGCATTATAGTAAAAGTCTTTAGTTTCAAGACTAGATGAAGCTGAAAAGAGAATAGCTGAAGCTGAGGAAAAGGCAGAATACTTATCTACTCACATGCCAAAATAGAAAGACAATGAAGCAATATGAGCAAGATTTTCGAGAGATATTTAATAAAATGAACAAACAAAATCTATGAATTCACAGGGTCCAAAAAGGAGGTGAAAAACAACATGAGAGGATTAGGAAATTTATTCAAAGAAATATTAGATGAAAACTTCCCAAACCTAAGGTAAGATCTATATACCTATACAACAGAAACATTCAGAACCTCAAACAGAGTAGACCAGAACAAATCTTCCCCATGACACATTATAATTGGAATACTAAATCTAGAAAGCAAAAAAAACTGCTCTAAAAGCTACAAGAGAGAAATGCCTACTCACAAATGCAAACGCATCAGAATAACAGTGAACTTCTCAACAACATTAAAGGTAAGGAAAGCTTGGACAGACATCACCCAAGTTCTGAGAAATAACTGCCTATGAATATTACATTACCCAGTAAATTTATCTTTTAAAATAGTGAGTACAAAACATTCCATGATATTGCCTTGTTTAAACAATTTGCTGCCAATAAACCAACACTGCAGAGGATCCTCCATGAAACACTACATGTAGGGGAGGTAAGACAACCCCAAACACAAGATCAAAGGAATGAATAATTAACACAATAGGAACTTAAGAAAAAATAGGCCAAATATGAATCAAAAAATAGTAACAAGTGCCAAACTCAGGCAGAATAAAAAGTACTTCTCAATAATTACTCTCAATGTAAATGGTCTTAACTCACCTATCAAGAGATATAAACTGGCCAATTGGATTAAAAAATATAAGCCCTCCATATATGGCATTGGAGAGAGTCATTTCATCCATAAATACCATAAAAGGCTGAAAATTAATGGCTATAAAACAATATACCAAGCAGGTGGGAAACAAAAAGAAGTAGGAGTTGCTATACTAATTTTGGAAAGATTAGACTTCAATTCCAAACTAATCAGAAGAGACAAAGAAGTAAATTACATATTACTAAAAGGAACATTCAACCAGGAACCCATAACATTACTTAATATTTACCCACCAAATACAGCAGTACCTAGCTTCATAAAACAAAGTTTATTGGAGATAAAGGAACACATTAAGCCAGATACATAATTATGGGAAATTTCCAATACCCTACTTTCACCAAGAGATAGGTCATCAAAACAAAAAATCAATAGAGAAATGATGGACTTAAATAGCACCACAGACCAATTGGACCTTACAGGTGTCTTCAGAATATCCCATCCATCAGATGCAAAATACACATTCTTTTCAGCACCACATAGAACTTTTCCTAACAAAGACCACATTCTAGTACACAAAAATAGCTTCAACAAATAAAAAAAAGTAGAAATCATAGCATATACCTCATCAGATCACAGTGGAATACAACTAGAACTAAAACACAAAAAAATTCAGACATCTGACAAATTCATGGAGACTGAATAATACATTGCTGAATGATCAGTGGGTAAATGAAAAAATCAGAGCACAAATTTAAAATACCTGCAATCAAATGAAGATGAGAACACGTCCTACCAAAATATATGGGATACAGAAAAGGAAGTTTGAAGAGGGAATTTCATAGATGTGAGCACCTTCATCAATAAGTTAGGGAAGGCCCAATTAAACAACTTAATGATACATCTCAAGGAAGTAGAAAGTCAACAACAAGCCAATCTCAAAAGGAGCACTCAGAAATTATCAAGATCTTGGCAGAGATACTTCAATTACAATCTAAAAAGACAATTCAAAGAATTAGTGAGACTAAGAGATGGTTCTTGAAAAGATTAATAAATAGATACCTCCCTAGCCAGTCTCACCAAAAGAGAAAGAAAAGACCCAAATTGAAAAATATTAGAGATGAGAATGGGGTCATAATCACTGATACCAACGAAATCCAGAAAATCATCAGGGAATACCTTGAGTTATTGCACTCCCAATAAAACAAAAATACAGAAGAAATGG
Organism: Pedetes capensis; assembly: GCA_007922755.1. Lineage (NCBI taxonomy): Eukaryota > Metazoa > Chordata > Mammalia > Rodentia > Pedetidae > Pedetes > Pedetes capensis. The sequence continues at coordinate 45,421 of VMDO01010236.1, read as the reverse complement.
ATAAGTTAATTAACATACATCAATTACCAAATTTAAGCCCAGAGGACATAAGCAATCTAAACAGACCCAATACTTTCACTGAACTATGTTGTTGTTAGGTACCATCAAGTCAGTGTCCTACTCATAGCAACCCTATGTACAATAGGAAAAACAGTCTTGTTAGTACTTCTCTGCTGTTCGTAGGGTTTTCAATGGTGGATGGATTTTTGGGAGTGGGTTACCAGGTCCTTCTTCCAAGCCTACAGCACCTAATGTTCCCAGGTGGTCTCCCATCCAAGTACTAACCAGGCCCAACCCTGCTTAGCGTCCGAGATCTGATGGGATCAGGCATCACACAGGTACGGCTGCAAGCACTGAAATACAGAAGGTAATAAAAATAGTGCCAGGCATGGCAGTGTCAGGTAGGGTTTCATTCTGCTGTACCTAGGAGTATACCACTTTCTCTATTTTTCACAAAATAAAAAATTCTGCGTATTTCTGAATTCAAAAGTATTTACACTGAAGTAAGAATTTCAAGAAGTTGTATAACATGGTAGATAAAAGTGTTTTACTAAGAAAGCATTTGATTACAATGTTTATGGTGCCAGGATAAGGTTATTTACAATTGAATCAAGTCTTAAGTTTTTCGTTCTTACTCATTTATTTGGCCGTGAAAATATCAAGCTCTTGAGTTACCTAAGAGTAAGGAAAGAATGGCACAGTAATATTTTATTTATGAAGCCATCATTTTTCATCAGCCTTTCCTGTGTAGAACAGCTAGAAATTAGAACTATAAAAAATCATCTCTCAGAACAAGCATTGACAAAAGGAGCCAAGATATGTAGGAATGCACAGGTTGAATGTGTATGGTTTGTTTCTTGTTTCTCACATCACCGGGGAAAGAATGTTCTTACTGACTGGAAAAGTGAAATCAAGAAGTATAGAGGTTTCAGAAAGAGGGGAGTGAAAAGGTTAAAGATGAGGCATAAAAAGAAGAAAATCAGCCTGGAGTAAAAGCTTCCAATGACATGAGCAGCCAGAACACTTTTAATCATGTCATAAGTGCAGCAAAATTCAGACCAACTTGACATGACTAAAAGCAGTAGCTTCGAGAGAGAGAAAGAATATGCCAGTCTCAGGATATGCAACTGGAGATCACCAAGGAATGGACAAAGTTGTCTTAAATACCTCAATAACCTCACAGGCTCTGACTACATTTTATACAGAATGTTGATAAAATGTACAAACAATTCATAACACAGCACAGACATGCAGGTGATTAGACATGAATGGATTAACAGGATATTTCATTCAATTCTAATATTTGCTAATAGCCTGTCCTATGCTCCTGAGCATAGTAACCACAAGGAACAATCAGATAATGAAAGATTTTTCTTCATATGGTGCTTAAAAGGCATTCACTCATTCACTTCACACGCATTTATTTCAATACTTTCTAGGTGAAGGTACTGAGAAACAAAAAGGAGTCAAGGACCAGTCCTCAAAGAAACTCATAGGAATACAGCACACAAGCCATTCTAACAGAAGATAAAGGAAGTATTTACTAAGAGTACAGAGGGAAACAGGCTAGTAAGTTGATTATTTTTCATCCTGCATAATTGCATATATATTTCCAGGGTATTATATGCTTTTTTCTTTGAAAGACAAAATACAAGGGTAGACTATATGAATGAAGAGGTTGTTGGTAATTACAAATAAACCAATAGCACAAGCACAATTTGAGAGTAAACTGCAAAATATGGAGTTACTTGATATTATTTGAATATTCTTTTCTTTGTCTATCGTATGTCCACACCTATCTAACTGTAATTTCTATATATCCTTACAAAGCAGCACAAGAATCAGTCTTCCAGTAGCAAACATTCACTATATCCCACTTGCCTTTCCAAGGTTGCTCATGGCGTGAAAGATGCCCAAGAATTGCTACATTTCTAGAATTAACATGGGTAAGTTTAAGAAAATCTCATTTCAAATCTAAATGGTTTCCTTCTTTATCAGTATGAACTTGCAACCGGTGGTAACTTCAGCACTCGAACTGCTCCATGTTTGAAATTTAAAGTCCCAGCCAAATAATTTCAAGAGAGTTCTGGGTTGGTTCTCAACCACTTGCTTGGCACTTGACCACCACGTTAAAACCTGTATAAGACACTTATGCGTGACACATATGGGTAAAACAGGGAAAGCACCAATTTGCACATCGATTTCAAGAGGTGAAGATCTGTCTTGGTGCTGAGATCATGATCTTGTGTTCTTTTTTAAAGTATATATGCATATGTGCAAAATACAGTCATCATAGCACCCAAGAAACGTCCTAGCACTGAAAGCGATAGGGGAAAACAGTAAGAAAAACAAGTGAGTTAAGAAAGAACTTATTGCTAGTATGTAAATAGCATCCATATGTCTGAATTAGCCATTCACCATGGTGCTGTAACCAATAAATACATTTACATTATTTCTTGCAGAGGACAAAAGTGCTCACCGCTTGAACTGATCAGCACTTGACTAGCTTTCCAGAACAGATTGTGGTCAGTGCCAAGGTACCACTTTATTCAACAGAAGAGTGTTCACAAGAAAAGCTTCCTATTATTAAATAATATTATGACATGTTTTTAAAGAAATTGATAGCCCACACCATTTATGACACAGCGGATTAGTCAGCCTTCATTATAATGGGATATTGGATCCAGGATTCTCTACCAAAACCAAGATCAGTGGACACTCAGCTCTCTTTTATGTAAGACCGTGTAGTATTTATGTATAATCTCTGCACACCTTCCTGCATGCTTTTAAATCATACCTTGTTATTGTTAGATGCCGTCAAGTCAGTACCCAACTCATAGTGACCCTATGTACAACAGGCGAAACACTTTGTCAGTGCTTCTCTGCTGTTCACAGGGTTTTCAATGGCACATGGATTTTTGGGAGTGGGTTGCTGTGTCTGTCTCCCAAGCCTACAGCTCCTGGTTTTCCCAGGTGGTCTCCCATCCAAGTACTAACCAGGCCCCGACCCTGCTTAGCTTCAGAGATCTCACAGGATCAGATGCCACAGAGCTACTGCTGCAGGAAAATCATACTTGGACTACTTATAATACTTAATACAATGTAAATGCTTTGTAAATAATTGCTATATCATATTGTTTAGGGAATATTAACAGGAGCAGAAGTCCTGTACATGTTCAGTACAGTGGTATTTTTTGCTCTGTTTTGTTTTTTGAGGTTCTTGGAGGTTGAAACAAGAGCCTCATACATACTTCGTAACTGGGATGCACCCCCAGTCTGTTTTCATTTTTTATTTTGAGTCAGTGTCTTGCTAAGTTACACAGGATGCCTCTAGCCTCAAACTCACCATCCTCCTGCCTCTGCCTCCTCAATCACTGGGATTATAGGGCATGTGCCACCTAACCTGGCTAGGGGTATAATTTTAATATTTGTGATCCATGGTTTGTTGAATCCATGGATACAATAGGCCAAATGTAGGAAGTTTTTACCCGCAAAAAAATTACACACATTTACACACACACTTATCTGTCCACATTTTAGACTTTGTGGCCCACACAGTCTGTCACAATTCCCCATTTTTGCTGGCGTGAAAGCAGTGATGGATAATATCCACAATATCTGCATGCCTATATTCCAATAGCCTGCAGCTATAGCCCTGTGGCATCCAATCCCACCAGATCTCGGAAGCTAAGCAGGGTCAGGCCGGGTTAGTACCTGGATGGGAGACAGCCTGGGAACACCAGAAGCTGTAGGCTTGGGAGAAGGACCTGGCAACCCCCTCCCAAAAATCAACCTGCCATTGAAAACCCTATGAACAGCAGAGAAGCACTGACAATAGTGTTTCCCCTGTTGTACAGAGGGTCACTATGAGTCGGACACCGACTCGACGGCACCTAACAACAACAACAACAATATTCCAATAACACTTATACCTATAGACACTGAAACTGGAAGTTCATATAAATATTACAAGGCATTGATTATTACTCTTGTCATTTTTTTCAATCATTTAAAAGTATAAAAACATTCTTAGTAGGCAGGCGTTACAAGAATTACTTGTGGGCTAGATTTGGCCATTGCTTACTCCATCCTAAGACACAATCATGATCCTAAGACAATCCTTTGTTTCTAACAGCATAAGAACAGATATGCTTTCAAAAGCATTTCCCTATTTCTTTGTAATTGCTTGTACAATACAACAGGAAGTTATATAGAACCTTGACACATTTTAAGTGATAAAATTTATTTTTATGGAAGCCTATATCAGTAGTACAACTTCATGATAAATGGAGAAAAGATGGAGGTTGTCCAAGACTTTGCTTTATTTGGTTCTTCAATCAACACCCACAGAAACAGCAGTCAAGAAGTCAAAAGATGCATTGCATTGGGAAAGGCTGTTGAAAAAGACCTCTTTAAAGTGTTGAAGAGCAAAGACGTCGCATTGAAGACAAAGATACACCTGACACATGCCATGGTATTTTCAGTTGGATCATATGCTTTGTAAAAGCTGGACATTGAATAAGGGAGACAGGAGAAGAGTTGATGCTTTTGAATTATGGTGCTGGAGATGAATATTGAATATACCATAGACTACCAAAAGACCAAAAGATCTGTCCTAGAAGAAGTACAAACAGAGTGTTCCTTGGAAGCAGGGATAGTTAGACTTCATCTTACATATTTTAGACATGTTATCAGGATGGACTAATTCCTGGAGAGGGACATCAGGTTTGGCGGAGTAGCAGGTCAATGGAAAAAAGGAAGACCCTCAACTATATGCACTGATATAGTAGCTGCAAGCATGGGCTTAAAAAACATAAAACAAAAAGACTGTGTACATTGAACAGTGTTGGGGAATGTTTTGTTCTGTTGTACATAGGGTTGCTATGAGTCAGACCCACTGGACAGCACCTAACAAAAACACCATATCAACAGTACAGAGTGAGTGAACCCTTTCAATTCTTCAGATATCGTGGCACTGAACACACTGACTATAAGCAAGACAGATTTGACAATCTCTGCAAAATTGACTTAGGCTCATTTACATAAAGACACTTAGAAATTGGATATTTGGAGATGACTTTTGATAAATACCTAGAAAACTCTAGTTTTCCCAGTACAGTGTTACAGCATCGTGTTTGTTTTCTTTTAGATTTTTGAGGGGGTCTTCTGTCTTGATTATAACACACCTGAATTTATAATTTCCCAATACCTTACTTGTTTAGATGTTCTGGTTCACAAAATATTTTTGTTTTTAGTAAGTATCTGTTCAGAGATTCCTCTCTGCTATGATCTTCCCCACAAGTGTACTTCAGTGCTTCAACCTGGTTGCCTTTAGTGTTTTTCTTTCAACTGCTCAGAAATATTTGGTCAGCTAACCAGCCGATGTTACTAGGACTTAACGCCATGTAGCATGAGTTTTTCAGTATTATTATACTCACTCACTTTAATTTTCCTCTATATATCCTTTTAAACATATTTATAGACCTAGTTTCTTTTTAAGGTCTAGCAGTAATTTTTATTCTTGGCCATGACACTGAGATAAAATTTGAGATATTTTTCACATACATATTAATATCCTAAATTTATCACCTATATGGCTAAACATTTACATATTACAGAAAGATAAATTGCCCACACGTATACATATATACATGTACATATGCCTATACGTGCACATATCTATGATGGGGGGCTAATACACAAAGACAAAGGAACACAATTCACAGAGTAAAACTAGGCTGCTTTGGTTCAAGTCCCAGTTCTGCCTCGTCCTGTCTCTGTAATCCTGGGCAAGTCATCTGATCTGTCTATGCCTCAGTTGCTTCACTATAAATTAGAAATAGTAGTGACATGTACTTCATAACATTTTTGTGAGGATTAAATGAATAATGCATGAAAGTTCTTAGAAGCATGCTTAATAGCATAGAGTAAGGTTTGGTTATTATTATATGCCAGTTCCTTATATTTATGTATGACTCTGATTTGCAGAGTCACCAAATCTAAAGTCATAGTAGCCTGAGAATTCATTTATTACCCCAAGTGAGAAGCTCAAAGTTCAACTAATGCTGTCTTCTTGAGGCTCAATCAGTAGAACCAGGGACTCTGGCTGGTTTGCATTTTCTGTCAGCCTCTCTCCATAGGTGAATAAAAAGGTAGCGGGCAGCACAGACCCACACCCCCTGAGCAATACATGGGAAGTGAAACCATTTTCTCACTTACTCAGGCAGAGAGTAAGAGCACTGACTGGCCCAGCGAGGGTCATATGACAATCCTTGTTGTTTGAGAGTAGAGGAGGAGAAATGGGTCAGCCCCATCTAATGCATTTACAGCTGAGAAGATGAGGAGGGAAAAAGACCACTCACAGACAGGAGCCACATATGGTCAGTGGCATTCACAGCTCTTCATAGAGATCACCCTCATAAATACACTGCAGGTGAGTCGTTTTGGCTTCCAGCCTCTACTGCAAAGGTCACAGGTCCTGAGTTTTCAGCTCATCACTCTCTATAACCACCAAAGTTTTAATAACAGAAATATTACCTTTCTGTCATACGTGATATTCGTAATATTGTGAATGCACCCTGACTAGTTATGCCTGGTGAAACGCAACAATTGAAGCACTCTCAGTACTTTTCTCTTTATAAGTCTTTATGCTCTATGTGTATTTCAAATTTAGAAGACCAGTCTAGCCGAGTAACAAAATGCCCCCAAGTACATGCAGCACATCCATCCTATAGCAGATATACTTTGAACTTCACACAATGATGCCCTGCAGTACACAGGTAAAAGGAGTGGGATGAGGCCAGAAGACACATTTTCTTGTTTCAATTCCACCACCTACTCCAGATACCAGGTTGCCATATTTCTAAAGGAAAAACTGAAATATCCATTTAAAAGATTTTGAAGATTAAATGAAATGTCACATGGGGGAGTACTTGGTAAATACGATGAGAAGAAATAGGAATATTATCTCTAATAATTAAATTATTTCTTAATCCTTAATGAGAACAGAAATGATTTCTTCCTGGGTCCTAGATTTCTTTTCTGTGTTTAAAATAGCTGTCACTTGACCCTGCTGTTACTTTTGATATCTACTAAGATACCGTCTCTTATCTTTTCTGGCACTGCCACTCACTCTCTCTGCTATTTGTCGTATCTCATTGTCTTCTTCCCTCTGGAGTTTTCTTTTCTATCTCTCTGCTCAGTTTCATTGTTTTAATTGGTCATTATCCCTTCCCTGGTGTTGGAGGCCCACCTTTCCTTTTCATCAGCAGTGGAGCTGGCTTGGGTACTCACATTCTGACTGAGAATCAGCTGTTTGAGTTGCTCCCATCCATTCAGGAGCACCTCAGAGGACCTCAGCATCTATGATTCATCTCTAGATTTGGCACCTTTTGAAAGTTCAATATTGTGAGAAGTCTCACTCCAGCTAATTAAAAAGGTTGAACTTCCCAGAAGCTCAGGTATTCCAGTAGTCTCTTGAGTTTTCTTAATGAATTAATACTTTCTACTTCTTAAAAATGAAGCACTCATCCAACACAGAAAGCCCATGACCCCCTAACTTCAGTACAAGGATTAAACATACATGGGTGTTAGGGAAGTCCTACTTGGACTGACCTTGGAACCAGGAAGAAGAAGAAGCAAGACAAAGCAGACAGAGAAAATCTTGGTAATTAGAGAGTTATTGTTGTTAGGTGCTGTTGAGTTGGGTTCAACTCATAGCGACCCTATGTACAATGGAAGTAAATAGTATCTGGCAGAGTGCCATGCCTAGCACTATGTCAGTGCTTCTCTGCTATTCACAGGGTTTTCAATGGCTGATTGTTTCAGGACTGTACTTCCAGGTCCTTCTCCTAGGCCTATAGAACTCAGTATTCTCAGGCAGTCTCCATCCAAGACCTGATGAGGCCTGACCTTGCTTAGTTTCTGAAAGCAGACAAATTGGATGCCAGGGTGGTATGGCTATAGACAATTACCTGGTACTGAGTTCAAATTCTGCCTCTATCACTTACCAGCTTACCAGCTGTGTGAACTCCTATTTGTTTTGAGGGTCAGGTTACTCTTTTGTGAAACTGACATGTTAACACCTTTCCTACTACAACATATGAAGACAAAAAGGCATGCAACAAGCAGAAGCTATTGTCATATTGCTTTTATTATAAGAACTCAAAACAGCACTCTAAATATCCTCCAGCGGAGGCTTCTGGTCATCCCTGCAGGAAATGGTGGTGGGTTGGGTTTTGGATAGCACCTACCACATGAGCACCCTGACTGAACTCAATCCAAAATTCTTTCTAATGAATATTAGCATAATACAGAATATACAACCCAGTTATAGCTAGGAAAATATTTTCACTCATCAGCAGTTATCTCGAGGTGATAAGAATTCATAGGGATTCTAAAAATGAAAGGCATCTAAGAAAGTAATGCTACAAGAGACAGGGGTTACACTATGAAGCACATACAATCATGCATCATTTAATGGCAGGAACACATTCTGAGAAATGCATCATCAGGTGATTTTGTTGCTGATTGAACCTCACATGGTGGATTGAAACTAAGATGGCTACAGCATCAATGGGTCATATAATCTTACAAGATCATCTCCTTATATGTGGTTCATTCTTGAGTGAAATATCATTATGAAGTATATGACTGTGTGTGTCTTCCTCTAAAAAATATGACAATTAAAATAGCTGATTGGCATCTTCCATGCCTTTGTTGTGTTTTTACCATTGGTTGGAATCATCCATTCTGGGAGGAACAAATAAAGACTCACCTTCCCAGCCTGTCTCAGTTCATTTGCAAAGGAAATATTCATTTCTAATGAATGTAATATTTTATGAAATAGAACATGATTAGTTCTCTTGCACAATCTGAGTCTTTATTCTACATTCTAATGGACCAGCTTTGCAAAAAGAATGGAAGAGTGCTTGTAGCAATATTACACACATCTTGAAAGAGGCCACTAATAAAGACCAGACATTATGGTGACCCACTGTGTTAGCACATAATTCCTGCTGTAAGTGGCTTTTTTCCTAATCTAACCATTTCTCTTTCTAAGAGTATATTTTTGCAATCTGCTCACAAATCAATCTGGATGTCAGAGAAAAAACTTACATCCAAATAATACAATTATTGAAATTGTGCTTCATAGAGAATGATCAGCGGTGAAAATCAGCTCTGGTCAGTGTACTCTCACACCATCTCAGCAGTAAAAAAAAAAGTCAATCAGAAACATTGATCAGCATGTTTTATTTTTCTGTCAGAGGCAAACTGTATCATGCATAACAGTACTCATAGAAAATCACAGCAATGCTTACCTGAACTTACATCCAATTTAGATCATTATTAAAATTACTTTAACAGAATAGAGAGTATTTAAATGTGTAAAATCCCAAGGAAGTAGATGCTATTCTTCAATAATCTTTGTACACAGTAAGCAAATTCAAATAGTTCTCAAAGTACTGAATCAATCCTATATTATCACATTTATGATAAATTGAATATGAGAGAGCGTGTGTGGATGTGTGCACTAAGGAAGGAGGTCACAGTAAGACAGTCGGTTGTGAGCACTACACAAATAAGACTTAGGCCTACAGAGGATTGTTGTGGTGTTGTTGTTAGGTGCAGTGGAGTTGGTGTCCAACTCATAGCGACCCTACGTACAACAGGTGAACACTATTGCTAGTACTTTTCTGCTATCCATAGGGTTTTCAATGGCTGATTGCTTTTTAGGAGTGCATTGCCAGGTCCTTCTCTCAAGCCTACAGTACCTGGTGTTCCCAGGCGGTCTCCCATCCAAGCACTAACAGGCCTGACCCTGCTTAGCTTCTGAGATCTGATGAGATTGGATGCCACAGTGGTATAGCTGCAGCACAGAGGATAGGCAGATTATATTTAACTACAGAAATGAAGCTCATTGATAGCAAAGAGAGTTTATAACTCATATATTCTGAATCCTAGGACACTACATCACATTTAAAATTCCAAAAGGAGGAAATGTAAGAGACACTAGCTGAAATAGAGTTATTGTGAGATACAGAGTAAAACACATAAAACAACTATAATCCAAATCTGACTTTTTTTTTTAAATTGAGGAGTATTTTAGAAATGTTTATACATGACAACTGTTAAGGACTTACAAAATAATATCATCCCAATAAGCAATAACATAGACCAAAGGACTCAGGCAAGGTCTTCATATCCTAGCAACAGAGAGATGCTATTAAAAACTGTCTAATTGATTACTAATCTGAGACATACAGCAATGTGGTTTAGGCACCACTTAATTTCATGACTTTTTCATTTGAAAACTTAAAAATAATACAAAATAAGACTGTTCCACTTCAGTTGGATTCTAACAAGATGATCTTGAAACCAGTGGTGGTCTCTGTCACCTAGCTCAATGATGTTCCAGGGTCAGGCATGTTCTGGCACTCATGACTTTGAGCCCAAACATTACACAGTCCTTCATTAATTGTTCACCCAACATTTTTTTATTGAAAGCTCATTGACATTCATGCATAGGTAAAGCAGACAAAGCCCCAGATGATCATGGAGCTTATAGTCATGCAGGATAGACAACTGCAGAACACATCTCCACACATAAACCCCACTGGGCATAATGTGAAAGAACAGGAAAACCCACCTGCGTGGTGGCAGGAGGGGCACTTTAAAGAAAAATGAAAAATAACAGGAAGATAGATATGGGGGTGAAATATGCTGATTTTTAAACTTTTGAACTGCCCCAAAGAAGGAAAAGGAATCCATGCAATGAGTGTGGACAGGGAGGAGAGGACAGGTGGGTTAATACAAGATGGGTGAAAAGTCCCCCAGGGAAGGCATTCAAGTTACAATTTCAGAGATGGAAACCTAGCTCAGGAAGGCTTCCTGAGAAATCACACCGAGAATTCAAATTCATGTGTGTGTGATTCCAAAGGCATTGCTTTACTCCAAGGTTAGAGGGCACCTCTCCCTTACATGGCAAAGGTGACCAGTTTATGGGAAATGAGCCACAGAATCTCTCCAGTCCATTCTGGAAGAGCGATACATATCATGTAGACTAAAGGTAAAACGTGCTGATTTGAACCTCCAAGGTTTTTCTGTTTGCTTTGTAATCATCAAATGGATGCATGGGTGAAGGAGGCAGGAAACGCTGAGTGGGATATCAAGATACCAGAATCCTCATCTCACTTCACCCTTAATAATCTTTCTCTTTTTTGAGGCAATAATTCCAGGTCCATATGGTATAGATTAAACATAGAAAAAAAGCTTGATTGTTTTTTGCATGACTCTCTAAAAATGCTTCTAAGTTACACCTTGTAAGAGAATAGTTTACAATGCATTTCATCCTTCTCAAAAAAAAATCAATAAACCACTCCAACTTCAAGTTCTTCACCTGCTAAATGAGAAAGATAATTCCTACCCAATGAGGTTGCCAGAACGAGGAATACATAAGACATGAATACATGGGAACTGTTTAAGATGATGTCTTCAGTGTAATAAGTGCCCATAAATGTTAGTTATTATTATAATAATCCACAGATAGACAATATTCTAGATTTTAAAGATAAGGAAACTTTGTCATCATGAGATTTAAATAACCTGCCCGAAGCCACAAAATGGATTAATTCCAAAGTTCAACATCTGAGCTGTATGTATTAACTGTATGTCATTCATTTTAAATTTTATAATACACTGAAAAGAGCCAAGTATAACAAAGCAGGCTTTATTTTCATATTTAGTATATCTGCTATTCCCTACGTAGCAAGTCATGGTATATGTTACTTACAGTATGTTTATATATCTTTTATATATATTATTATATATTTATTATTATGTGTATTATTATATTATTATATTATCTTATTATTATTATATTATTTATATTTATATAATCTTATATTTTATTTATATTATAGTTTACTACTTATCAATAACAATTTGTTACATTATGTTCTATTTATCTAGATTGAGTATCCAATGGTGGTATTTTATGCTCCAGTGAAAGCATTATGCATTTTTAATTCATAATCAGATGTTACCTTCATGAGCTAGGGAAGAACTCATTCCTTAATGATTCCACTCCACAAAAAGGCATTAATTGGCACCAGGCAATGACATGGGAAAAATAGAGATTCCAAATTGAAAAGGAATAAAATATAAAATACAGGAAGTTCCTGCCTTCTGGAAAATGACTTTCCAGGGAGACAGAAATGTGAAAACAACTCATTACAACCCAAGAAGGTTTTGGCCAAAGCAAGTGTGTGGGGCCTTCCAAGGCAGCTCTTCATCTTGCTAAAAAAGTCCAGGGAGGCTGCTTTGGCAGAGCTTCTAGACTTTAACTCACTTGATGTTTGTGGGGTGCTTGTTATATGGAAAAATACTGGGGACAAAGCAGAGCCCCTGCCTGCCACAAGGCGACTTACAATCTCAAAAACCCCTTGGGACAGAGCTGCTTAGCTCTACTTCATAAAGATTCTGGAAGAACTAAGAGGGTATTTGCCTCATCTCACACTCTTCTCTCACTCACATTTTAATTTAATTAGAAATAGCTTAAATCCAACTTCAGTGGAGCAAAGCACCAAAACAACCTGGAAAACTCTGCTAATTGGGTAGATTTAGGTCGATGTTTTCTAGCACAATAAACATAAGCCTAAATGCTCCCTAATCAGAAATACTGTTGATGCCAGCAGAGAATCTCAAGTTCTCCTGGCAGTTCTGTGGGGTGAGCCCAGAGCTCAGAATGCTCACAGCAAATCACATCAGAAATTCAGCATCACACCCAAAACATTCAAGCTCATTTTATATGCAGTCAAGTTGCAGATTTATTTTTCTGCACTTTCTATTTATGTCTTCAATTAGAATTCTGAAAATTTTATCATTTAACTTTGCCCTAATCCACTCTGAACATGATTCCAGAATTCTTTCCCTATCTCACTAAAATAATGAAGAAGCATCATTTTCCTGCTACAACAACTTCCCACAAAAGCACAAGTAAATCAGGACATTGGTATTTAGGTGATTAATTTACAAAAAGCTCTTTAACATAGTCAGAAGTCCTTCCTTGAACAGCATCTTTACTAACAGAGGTTTGTCTTGTTGATTAGAAGTATTCTTTCAAGGACAGTATTAAGATCGACCAGGTTTATCTTTGTTCTCTTTATTTGAAGAAATTGAACCAATTCAGTCCAAGTCATTTAAATTCTGAGTCCTGATTGCCTAATTTGTAAAGCAGTCAACTGCCCTGCTACCTTCATAGGATTATAGTGGGGAATCCAGAAGCATAAAATGGTATTTGGAAACTTTCAGGAAGAATATAAATCATTCTCACACTGACTGAAAATTTTAGGTCTGCCATGTCTTACTGCCACTCATTTTTGAACTAGTGGGACACAGTAGGCAAAGCATTAATCTTGGAAACAAAAAGATCCAGAAGAAGAACGTTTTAGTTTGGGCTTATCGTTAACTTGCTGGCTGACCTTGAATAAGTCATGTTATCTTCTGAGTCATCTTTTTATTTATAAGAGAACCTGACTATGTTATTTGTAAGTCCTTTCTCATCAGTACAAATCAGTGTTTTGTTGATTTTTCTTAATTCAGTTAACATGTGCTGAGCATTTTGTGTACTCAGTACAGTATTAACATGGTGGATCATGGTAGGGAAAGAGAAAAAGTTGTCTTAGTCTGACCGCTATAACAAAATGCCATAGAGTGGATAGAATAGGTTGCTTATAAACAAAAGAAATTCATGGCTTACAGTTCTAGAAGCTGAGAAATACAAGACAAGGTGCCAACAGATGTGGTGTCATATAAGAATCTAATTCCTAGTGTACCTTCTGACTGTGTCCAACATGATAGAAAGAGCAAGGCAGCTGAGTCCTCTTTTATAAGGGTGCTAAACCAACCTAGGAAGGAAAGAACTATTATAACCTCAGTACTTCCATTGACCCCCATCTCGTAATAACATCACATTGGTAATTATGTTCCAATAGATGAATTTTGGGAGGGAGACAAACATACATATCATAACAAAAGTCATATGTCAAAATCTGACCAAAGATTCAAGACAAAGGTACTATTCAATCAGGAAAGCACAGTGTAATTCTGAAAACAGGTGTCAGTCTCTGATTTGATTATGAAGACATGATTGGGCATGAAAAGAATAGATCTTCAAGGTAAAAAGTCATGGAGTGATTCGTTCTGCTGTACATAGGGTTCCTATGAGTCGTACCTGACTCAATGGCACCTGACAACAACAATGGTACAGCCTATTCTGTGTGGATCCACTAAATTCATACTTACAAGACTTCCAGAATCTTATGGACTCTACCCTTGATATATTATTCTTTTTGATTTACATGTTTTCTTTGGAAACTGTCATTCATCTGTAATCTTTGTTAGATCAACTCTCAAGCCTTATGATGGATTACTGTATGACAATTATTAAACCAGGCCCTTCTTTCCAACAATCAGATATTGTCATTTTGTTACCTATCTATCCATTGGACTCCAAAATTCAATCTCCCCAAGACAAGTAATGCAATATTTACTTCACCCTCTTGCAATTTTATTTTCAAATGTTTATCTGCCTTGAAAGCACTATTGGATGAGTGACATGACTATTGCTTTTTATGGTTTTTTTTCTTGTTCAAATATTTGTCCCCTGTCAACTCTTTTATTTTTATTTATTTTTTATTTATTTTTTGCACTACTATATGCCACTCAACCACTCTATCACTGAGCCACACCTTCTAGCCCTTTTTCATTTTTTTAAATTTTGAGGCTGGGTCTTGCTAAATTGAGTAGGTTGCCTCTGCCCTGGAGAGCTCAGAATCCTCTTGCCTCAGCCTCCAGATTCATTGGGATTACAGGCATGAATCACAGCACCCAGCTTCTTCGTATTTTTCCTTCAAATAGAGATGACAGGTATTTCCATGATTTCAAAGGTAATTTAAACATTGTCTAACAGCAATAGACAGAATCTTTACCCCACAGAGAGCTTGACAGAGATTCCTTAGTTTTCATTTTTCATAACAAGCTAACCCAGATTGGGGAAAATCACAGCTGCATCCCCCTTGCCCATTTTTGTAACATCATAGTCTACTTGAGCATTTTCAGTTCCTGACTTTGCCTCTTCCATTCTCCTCTCCTGGCAGCAACTGTAGATTGACCTCCATTAGCTTTCCCCCATCTGCTTTACAAAAATCACCCTGGCTTTCTATTTTCATCTTTGCTTCCCAGAGTCTAAACCACTGAAGCTGTGACCTTTTGAGCAAATGTAGCAATGGCATCAGCACATCCTCTGATTGAAAAATCAAAACTGAGCCCATACATGGTGTAATTATTCTGTATGCGCAGGACTAGTGTCTGCACTTGCGGAAGACACATAATTGGATTTCAGATTACTGTTAAAAATATGCACATTCCACCTGAGCCCTGGCAGTTTATTTTTCTTAGGATCCCAGAGAAACTTACAACTTCACTTTATCTGTAGGCCCTTGTCTATACACAGCTGGCTGCTAGGTCCTTCCTGTTCTGTCTCCCAAAGGTCTCTAGCCCACCCTTCATTGCTTCTCCAGAACCCTTTGCACTACCCAGTACTGGCCACGAGTACAATCCATTTGGGCAGTTAGTCCTTCACCATCTTCTTGCCTCCAGTCTTGCCTGTCTTCCCCTCATCTTCCACACAGTTATCAGAACTACCACTAAAGTCCAGTTGAACTTTCCCTTCGCATATTGTCGGTGAGGCCTCCTCCTAGTTCAAATGATTTCTTTTCAACTTTAAACCAATTACCAACATGGAAACCTCAGGAGATTTCCAATAAAATGAGATTTCTGACTTAAGATATTGGGCAACATTAGACCAGCAACCCACATGTCCACAAGCCACTGGACCTGAGCAGTGGCTGCCACATTAGGAAAGTATAGGATGTTCCCCATTCACTATTATTTTAAGGTCACCTGAGGTGGAGCCATTTATCACCATGCTGATGATACACCAACAAAGGAGCTCATTCATTTAAGCCTGGCTGTTTTGATTACCATACCATGCATCTTATCCGAGGTAGAGAAACAAAAAAAAAATAGTAAGTTAGAGCTACATTTGAAGGGTAGCCCCAAACAAGGATCAATCTTGTTTTGGATTCTTGTATAAAAATATAAAGTGATGGTATGAATGGATTTCTTTATAGATGTTTTAGTTAAAATCTTATCAACTTTTGTCATGGTCTCACTTCTATAGTTGGGTATTTATAGTGTAAAGGGGGAAAAATGGCTAGGAAAAAAACTTTAATTTTCCTGATAACTTTGAGGAGCACTTTTCTTGTCATTTTATACAGTGATTACTAGCACACACAAAAAAGAAGACTGTCTCTTAGGTTTCTCTGAAATGAAAATTTAACTTAAAATTCTAGTGACCCAATTTCTGCTCATTTCATTCTCTAACTCTCCATAGAATTTAGGCAAAAATATCTGGTTACACAGTGAAGAATTTAACTCAAAAATCTGACTGAACTGTCATTATAAAAATTGCTTTTAGAAGCACACTAGCATTTTTATGTGGTTTATAACAAAGTGACATTAAAATAAAGCTAAAAGCAAGAGAGTTCGCTATTATGATATAGTATGTGCACTTTTGCTATTAACATTCTTTCTAAGCAAATTTTTAATACAGCTTCAACATTTTCCCACAGATCAGAGTCAATTAATTTTCCTTTCTATAAAGTGTTGGGAATATCCTATTATAATATTTTAAGACATCATGTGGGGTTAAAGTTGTTGTTGTTGTTGTTGTTGTTGTTAAGTGCCATCGAGTCGGTATCTGACTCATAGCGACCCTCATAGGGTTTTCAATGGCTATTTCGGGATTGCCTTGGGAGTGGATTGCCAGGTCCTTCTCCCATTTTTACAGTGCTGGGAATTGAACTCGGGACCTCAGAGACTGCAGCACAGCACTCTACCAACTAAGCTAAATCCCAGCCCCTGGGTTAAAGTTACTATAGCTAATAATTGAAACCTTAGTATTCTAAGCCATCCTCTTATAAGGTACTAGATGGTCCCTGTTATTAAGCCTAAAATTTAAGAAACATTACAAAACTACTAAAACAAACTATTATGCTACAATAAAATCTGTATAGGAGTTGAGGAGAAGAAATAGGATTAATGAGGACGATGTGGTTTCTTACAACCAACTCCAAAGCAGTATCAAATACAAGGGAGTTTATGGAAATCACTGCTTTTGGATAAGGGAAAGTTTTCAGACATAAGGAATAAGCCAAAAAGAGTATGAGTAACAAACAAAAATTCACAATCTTCTGACTAATTGCTGCTGAAATAGGTATCCCTGTTCATACTTGGCAAAGAACAGGAAGATCCCACATTTTCTGTACAAGCAAGCAAGCAAACAGAATTATGAGGGGAGATAGACATTTGACTCACCTTCTCTACTACCTTACACTGGTCTTTTGAGGACAACTGACTCCCATTTAATTGGACTTTATAGTGTTTATAGACTGACTACCTATGAAGAATAGTGGTCCTGTTTACCTAAGGACTCATCTAAAGATCTTTCTTCTGCAATAAGAGATATCAATCTGTATCTGAAGCTAGTTCCGGAAAATGATTCAAAAATGTATTGCTTCAGACATAATCAAAATGAACATTAATATATTTAAGATCAAGGGATAGTTTTATCAAGATTTGGAAGGGTTTGTAATGTTTCATACTTGAGATTACTATAATTTCAAATAAATTACTGGTTTTTCCCTATTCTTTGCCAAGAGTTGTTATGGTTTGAATATAAAATGTCTCCTATAGGCTCATGTATTTCAATGGCTATTTCCCAGGTGGTGGCACTATTTGGGGATACTATGAAAACTTTAGGAGGTAGGATCTGGCTGGAGGTAGTAAGTCTTTGAGGGTGAGTCCTTGGATGTATATTAGCCCTGGCTGTTTCCTGTCATTCTCTCTGCTTTCTGGCCCACGATGATGTGAACTAAGCTGTTCCACACTGCCTTTCCTGTCATGACAGACTGAAACATGAGCCAAAATAAATCTTTCCTCTGTTAAGTTGTTTCTCTCAGGCATTCTACTGCAGCAATGAAAAGTAACTAATATAATAACATAATTATTATATATCACCTATGTATGCTTAAAAAGAAGATTAGAACAGTGGATGTTGAATTCCATCAGGCTCTCTTAACCATATTTAGGACAACTGGCTTACCATAATATACTCTCAGTTCTGCTAACAATAAAAAATCAGATGAAATTCTCTATTCCAAAAGAAATTCAGACCCCAATATGGAGGCTCACATGCACAACTGAATCTACCCTATGTAGATATAGACATGGCTCTCTGAAAATCTGCTAGTGTCGCAGTCTATTTTGCTAAATCTTGAAACTGGTTAATTTCCTCCCTGTGCAGAGAATTCTGATATTCTTTCCTATCCCCAAAGCTGCCTGTTCCTCCCACCCAACCAACTGTCACCTCATTCTACAAATCTCAGTGCCCCAAATAACAACTATATTTTCCAAAGCAGACCAAACTGTTCAAGAATATCGGCAGATGTTAAATGTCCATAGATATTAGACACTGAACATTGTCATCAATTATTGAAGTATTAAAGTCCTAGAATCTTGTCTTGCCCCCTGCATAGTTACATAGGCTAATTTTAACAATGTTTCTCAACTTCAAATGTTATAAAGTTTATTTGCTCAAAGATTTCTTTTCTCAAGTATAACTACTAGGCAGACTATAACTTTAAAAAATTCACTAGTTTCAAAGGATTTCAGATTTTTTGGTGACTTTGCATAATAATTGGAATTCAAAAGTCAAATTGAACCTTGGAATCATTTTAGACCCCTCTTTTTATCAGTTCACATATAATCCATTGGCAAACTTCTTTTCCTCAACCTTTAAAGTATACCCAGAATCAGTTTTCACTACTCGCACAATTATCCATTATGGAACCTCCACTCCCTTCCTGGACCCTGGAAGGACTTTCCAAGTGTGCTCCTTTTCCCATTCTTAATCAACACGTGACAACCCAAGTTATCTCTTGAGTCAGATCATGTTTTACTGCTAAGAATCCTCTTTTCACTCCTCATCTCACTCAACCCAAACTCTCATCCTACAGCGTGCTCGTCTGGTGCCAGTCTGTCACTTTTCTCCTCCTCTCACTGAGCCCATCCCCCACTTGAACTTCAATGATCATCTTATTCCTCCATGACTATGGTCAAGCTCAATGCCACTTTTCAGCTTTTATCAATTTTTCTTCCCTCTGTGATGAAGTCTTCTCCCTCCAAAATGGCCTAGATTGCCCCCTTATATCATTCCAGCCCAAATGTGTCCTCATGTCTAAGGTCTCTCTGACCACCTAATCCAAATTAGCTTCCCTATCACTGTCCGTGGATTCATGCTAACTTATTTTTCATCTTAGAAAAATTGCAGCCTCATGCTGGGTGCCACGGTGCATGCCTGTCATCCCAGCTGACGGGAGGCTGAAGCAGGAGGATCTCTAGTTTGAAGCCAGAGGCGACCTGTACAAATTAGTGAGATTCTGTCTCAAAAGTAAAAAAAGGGTTGGAGGATGCAGCTTAGTGATGGAGCACTTGCCTGGCATACACAAGATGATGGGTTGAATCTTTCAGTCCTATAAAAAAATTAAAATATAAAAAATTTGAAGTTTAGTATCTATAATAGTTAGCATGTCTAGTGTCCATATTGATTGAACAGACATAGAAGGGAGATGGTAGCCAGGATCCTATCAATTGTAGGACATAGGAGTTGAACCCAGCACCTTGCACATACTTTGCCAGTGTTCTACTACTCTTTACCCTCAACCCATGTTTTATTTTTCTATCTTGATATAGGGTCTCATCAAATTATGCAGGTTGCCTCTGGTCTCAAACCTATGATCCTCCTGGCTTCACCTCTTGAGTCACTGGGATTACAGGGGTGGCCCACCATGCCCAGCCCATTCAACAAATATTTACTGAGTTATTCCTTTCTGCCAGATATATCCTAAGACACTGACAATATAATGAAAGATAAAAATCTCTGCCCTAGGACAGCTTAAATTCTAATTAAGACAGGTAAGAATAATTATGGAAAATATAATCGCATGGTAGTAATTGCTACAAAGACAAAAACACAGGAAAGGAGACTAGGAAATATTGATGGGATAGAAGCAGAGCAGAGAGGTGGCAGCTTTCAGAAGAGAGGGCAAGGCAGGCATCACTGAGAAGGTGACATTTAACTAAGGGGTGTGTTTGCTTTGATGACTGGTGGCTAGTTGGGAATATTCAGTAAATATTTGTTACACTAGTAGATAAATAAAATTAAGGCAGGACCCACAAACATACACCTTGAGTGACTCTTTTGCCCACTTTGGTATTGTCCATGCCACTACCAACACACTACTGCCATCAACAATAGCACAAGCAATATGAAATGCTTGTACTAATACTTCTGATATCAACAAAAAGTTGTTCTGCTACAAAGCTGCTGTTCTTTCAAAAAAGCAGTCCAAAGTCAAAGTGTCACGTAATCCCTTAGGTAACTTTCAGTAAGTATGTTATCTGTACATACAGCTAATGAATTTCGCAGGTTGAAGCTTCTTTTTGCAAATGGGTTATTTCAGAATCTAGTGATCTAGTGATTCTGGTTTTAAAAAACTATGTGAAATATCCTTATATGCAATAGATAGCAACTGCATTCCACTTCCTGCCTGGGGATGGGAATGTGACATGGACCTCAACAAATCAAATCTAATATGCCCTATCACCTCTCAATTTATATTTGTCCATGTGGAAAGTGGTGTGTTAACTAAGGAAAATCGATGTCCTATTTCTTTTCCTTTTTTAAGGATTTTTTGAGATGGCATCTTCCTATGTAGCCCAGGCAATCCTCCTGCCTTATTCTCCCAAGCATTGGAATTACAGGCATGTGCCACCAGGCCTGGCTTATTTTTGATACATAGATGGTGTGATGGTTAATTGTGATTGCCAACTTGACTGCATTGAGAAGAACCCAGGACATTAGTAAAGCACATCTCTGGGGCACCTATGAGGGTATTTCCAGTGAGGATCGACTAAGGGGGAAAGACTTCCCCTGAACATGGGCAGTGCCATCCCATAAATTGGGGACCCAGAAGGAATCAAAGGGGAAGAAGAAGCCCACTACCACAGGAATTCTCTCTCTCTGCTTCCAGGCTGTCATGATTTGAGCTGCTCTGTTCCACTGTGCCCTCCTCGCCATGATGGAGTAGAGTCTCTTAAACTGTGAGCCAAAATAAATCTTTCCTCTTTTAAGTTATTTTAAGTTATTTTTAAGTTTTTTAAGTTATTTAAGTTATTTTAAGTTAGTTTTCTCATGACAAAACAGAGATGGGGAAAGTATAATCCTTCCTCTGTGTAACCACAGAAAAAATGAATTAAACAAATAAGACTTCTAGAATTCACCCTACCCAATATATAGAGAGAACATCAGTCCCAAAGCCAAGCAAAGGCATGCAGGGTTGAGAGCCACAGAAGGAAACGGAAAGCAGGAAAGTACAGAGAGGAAAATGGAAAGAACACTCATGATCTTGTTGGAGCCCCTTGATCCAATCACACCTGAAACCATACCTACATTTCCACTTTCTCTCACTAAGAAGTTGAAATTTGAGACTAAAGGTGGTTTAGGAACACATTCACAAAATAAAGAATTATACATGCAGAGGGTACCATGTCTTGATTTTACTGGGCATATGCAAATATTAAGCAAACTACTAACATATTTTGCTTCAAATGCAAAATAAGCTAGTCTTAATTTTTGCCTTAATATACTAATGAAAACTTGAAGTAAGTTTTTCCAAAGCTAGAAATGTAAACATTCCCTGAAACTGACTATTAATCACTCTGTCACCTGATTCACATCAGGTTAATATTTAAACCCTCCCATAGACTCACAATGGCAGTACATAATAATCCAAAGATGGCATGTTAGTTAGCTTTCTATCACTATAATGAAAATGCCCGAGACAAGGTACCTATAAAGAAAAAGAGTTTTATTTAGCTCACAGTTTTGGAGGCTGAAAGTCCAAACAGCCTAGTCCAGCCTTTGGCAAAGCTGAGGGGCCCATGGCAGATGATGGCAGATGGTCAATAAGGAGCAGGTGCAAAGGAAGCAGCACACAGCAAGCCAAGAAACAGAGGTAGGAAGATGGAGGGGCCAGGCTTGTTCCTTTTATTGCAGCTTTCACAAAAACTCCCAAAGGGGTCCAGCCAAGAAACACCTCATGCCCACAGTGACCTAAGGACCTCCAACTACACCCCACCTTCCAAAGGGTCTACCGCCTCCCAATAGTGCCAGCTAGGGACAAGCCTTTAATGACAATGGATCGGTAGAGAATGCCAACCATACCACAGCAGACGGGTTATAGGCTTCAGCACACTGTCTCATGCATATGGCTGAATTCTTTCAATTCCACTTATGCTGCTTCTTATTTAACTGCCATAAATAATATTGCAATTGACTCTACTCAAATCAAAATATTCGTACCCATTTGTAAGCAAGGCATACACAATATATAATAAAGGATTACTTTATTTATTATCAAGGATATTCAGCATGATCACTCCATTTTATTTTTGGCACACAGTGATGCGAACATGCTTCTTCATAACCACCAGGTTTGCTAAGACAATTTTGTTTTTGCATGTGTGTTCTAAGAAAACTCCCATGGATGTGATAATGTCCCAAAAGAACAAGCAGTGAGGTGTTCATTTATGGGTCTTACCCCACCACTAACAGATTGGAAATCCCACAATTTTGCTAATTAACAGATATCTATTATATATGCTCGTGGGATGCCAGAAGACAGAAGGATTAAAAGCAGCAGTGTTTTCAGTAGATGAGGTATAAGAATGTTTCTTCCCTCTCTCATACATCTACTTTTATTAATCTGTCTGGTGTTGAGAAAAGGATGCTATTGATTTGTCAAAAAGGAACTCCTAGAATCCCTCAGGCTGAGCACAAAGTCCTTATTGTAAGTATCCAGAGTCTCAAGAAAATAGGTTGACAAAAACAGTTTTAACTAACTTTCCATGAAAGAAAAGAAAGAAGGCTGGCTAATAGACATAATTAAGGAAGTTGGATTTTCCAGTAGATGTGTGTAGAAATGCCAAGCAGCTCAGCTTGATACATTCCACACGGTGATGGTATGTACATTCATAGGGTGATATTGAGAGAAACAAGCTAGATGACTGAGATGAAGTTAAAAAGGAAAAAAATAATAATTTGATGGGTCCCTACATGTTATTTTTCTTTCTCACTGAGGAAATTAAACCACACATAAAAACAGCACTCATTAATGAGATGTAAAAAGAAAGAAATGAGAAAGAAAGAAAGAAAGAAAGAAAGAAAGAAAGAAAGAAAAGGAAGGGAGGGAGGGAGGAAGATCTTCAATGACTAGTGACTTTCTTTTCAGGGTGACATCTGATAGACTGCTGAAAGGTAGAATTCTGCAAGAAACGATGGATGATTCCATCATTTATTAACCAACAGAGATATAAGCACTTACTATTATCTCTTCCATCATCAACAAAATCAAAAAAGGGGGGTAGAGGGAAAGGAGAGATGGAGGAAGAGAAGTAAGGAAGATAAAAAGGAAAGAAACAAAACCAATAAAAATGTCAACCTCCAAATCCTAATAATATGTCAATTTCCACATTTCACATCAAAATATAACAAACTCTTTTCAAACTAGACAGGTTTCAATTTCACAGTTAGCAAAAACCATTAAACATCTACCTACAAAGTAACTTTGCAGCCCACAATGGTAGTGTATGCCTGTAATCCCAGGACTCTGGAGGCAGATGCAGGAAGATCTCATGTTGGAGTCCAGAGGCAGCCAGTAGAGTTTAGTGAGATCCTGTTTCAAGATAAAAGAGAAAATATGGCCTGGGGGTGCAGCTCAGTGCTGTAGCACTTTCAAAGCATGTGTGAGGCCCTGGGTTCAACCCTCTAGTATCACAAAACAAAAAAACAAACAAACAAAAAGTGACTGACAAACTGAATAAAATAATAATAATAAAAGAAACACATCTCAGCACAAAAATGAATACCTTGTGACTTACAGGAGTTGTTTCTGAAATGATTACCATAGCTGCATGGTGGCTTTAAAAACAGCTTGGAGAGTTACACACCTACGGCTTGGTAATTGAAATAATTTACTTTTCTACATGTATAAATATATCAGCAGCTTAAATTGAAATTGATACAAATTCTACAAACTGAGACTTTGTTTGCAAATCATCTCTGGATTCAGGCAATTCACAGCAAGTCTTCTCCATTAGCACAACTAACTGAAATTCGTTATGTAAAATTGCTTTCTCCTTCATCCCCCTAAGGGAAATCAGGGTCAAGCCCAATGTGTTTATTCAGGAAGAGAAGCAGAGTACAGCTCCACTATCATAAATACGCCTGTTGTCCTTTGCCATAATATCGGTAAGGAGCTCCTGCTCCCATCCACAGCACAGAAGTCCTCAAATGGGGCATGTCTGCCAAAGAGAACTAGAAGGAACTAGGAAAGTAATCAGTCTTTGTTTTACAGAGGGCACTTAAAGAGTAACAATGGCCAGGTGCATAATGCATATGCAATAGCTAGAAGATCTCAGAGAAATGGGAAAGAAAAAGAATGTATCGAATATGCTATTCCTACCAACATATAGCAATAATCACAACAAAAGTGTTCTATTGAAAAATGCAGGTCAAATGGTACTTATGTTTCAGAAAAAGACGAAAACTCTCAATCTAATTCTACCTCTATTCAAAATGAATTCCATAGCACAGCTTGGAATTCTTTATTACAGCACACTTGACTTTATCACAGTATTAATTTGTAACAGAGTTAAGTATGTGTTTTTCTTCCTCCCCAGATTATGTTAAAAACTGTAAACTAAACCACAGTCTACCCCAACATATTGCAAATAATACAGACACAATAAGTTGTTGAGTGAAATGTAATGAATTCAGTACCACAAATTGGAGGAAGGGTTCACTTAACCTACCCAGTAAGCATGTCTTTCATTAAAAACTTTACCAGGGGTAAAGGCTATGCAGCTTCCCTCCTATAAATACTTGGTATAAATCATAGGAATCAGAGTTAATTTGAAAATTCCCTAACATTATGTTCTGTATTTCTAGAATCCAAAATGTGCACATTCCTGTAAGATAGGATTGCAGCAGATTGACTGTTCTTCCAATTATCCACAAGAGATCTTGCCTCCGTTTGGTCAGTATTGATGACTCCAGGATGACTGATGAAGTCTGCAGCTGAGCTTGCTCAAGTCAGAGAAAACAGAGGCACTAGAGGGTCCTGTGACTACAGCGGTAGCCCTGTGGCATCCGATCCCATCAGATCTCGGAAGCTAAGCAGGGTTGGGCCTGGTTAGTACCTGGATGGGAGACCACCTGGGAACACCAGAAGCTGTAGGCTTGGGAGAAGGACCTGGCAAACCCCTCCCAAAAATAAATCTGCCATTGAAAACCCTATGAGCAGCAGAGAAGCACTGACAATAGTGTTTCTCCTGTTGCACAGAGGGTCACTATGAGTGGGATACCGACTCGACGGCACCTAACAACAACAACAGAGGGTCCTGTAGTTCAAGCTGCAACCAGGCAAAATATCTCCAAAACAGAAAAGTGGCTCTCATCAAATCAACTGAATATGTGAGAATTCTCTAAACTCTAGACTCCATCATTATAGGAATATCTCAAATTTGATTTGAGTCACAGTAATTCTAAAATGAATCTTTTCAGCCAAGTCAATTTTAAAATTTTAGAGCCCTATTTTCTTCCTAGCATGTCAAGGAAGAAAAGCACTTACACCCTCTAATTTACTGACACAGTCTGTGCTTTTCAGTATTTAAATGATCTTCAAGAATCCTTCTAGGACATTCTCCCTAATTAATCCACCCTATATTTTTGCCAATTACTTTAGTTTTTAAATCACCTTTCAGTCTTGGCAGAATGTAGTTATGAGAATCTTCCATTTAGCTGAAAATGTTTTCCTATCTAGAAGACTCTAATTGCTCTGGCCATAATCAGGAGGGAAGGGACAATGAGTCTTCTTGGTCTCTGAATTCCACATCTCTGATATCATTTCCATGGGTATTCAACAACTTAAGCTCCCAAACACCAACATTCAAATTTATTCATTCATGCCTACCACTGACAAAACAGCAAAGGAGGCTTTCTTAAAAGGCTAGGGCTTGAAAACAATAAAGTGAAATCATCAAAACTGTACTATTTCCAATAATCAAAAGGTGCTTTATCAAGAGCTGTGTCTCAGAGTAGACCCTGATTTGCCGGATTTACAACCAAACACTGCTACTGACCGCTGCTATGACATCTTGGTCAAAAGACCTCACTTTCACACCCCTTAATTTCTTCAACCATGAAATGGAAGAATATCAGCAAATGCATAGGTTTCCTAGTTAATGTGAAACAATGTAACACTCACAGGTACTCACTGAGAGCTGTCAGTATTACTGAACTTAATTCTATTTCCTCAAGGAAAGGCATATGCTCTGAGAGCCTTTAAAAGAAGTAACTGGTTGTTGATAGGGGGATGATAAGAATCCACCTTGAAACATTCCAGGCAATATACTTGGGAAAATATATATAAACAGGTGATACAGAACTAGGGTTGACCTCACATCATGCCCCCAGAAGACAGTGCCATAAAGAAATAACTGATCACAGACAACTGGGACCATTCTTTCTCTGCCTAGATATTTATACAACAGGTTACAGCAGAAGGATTCTTGTCAAAATGTTCTGATTGGGAAGAACAAGTAGGACCTCAAAATAAACCTGAGGAGAAGCAACTTTCTCAAAATTCTCAAAGCACAGGAAACATTGTAACCTCAGTGTCCCCACAGTCCAATCTTTTGGGGTCACAGTTTTCTTTAATATCCAACAAGCTGACCTCAGTCTCAATCTTGGTTGCTGGTCGAGGCCAGCGCTGCCACCATTATTTCTGAAGATTCCTGGAGGAGGGAGCCTGCATAATCTTGCCAATGCTACCAGAGTGTTCCCAGCCAGCTGGATGCTCAGGGACCCTGTACACAACCCCTGTGCACCTGCTGGCCTCCAGGCTCAGCCCCCTGTGGACAGCTTCTTCCCCTTCCTTCTCCAGAGCTCAGCCTCCTCTCAGTGGTCCCTGGAAGGTTCAGACTGACAGAGGCATGGAATCCAAAACAAGGGAAAATCTTAACCGTATTTTGTTCAAATCCCTGGACTTTTCCTTTTCCAATTATCTTTTGTTTGCTTGTTGTTTGTTTGTTTTTCTTTCTAAGCCTTTTCCTCCTAGGTCTCAGCCTGCTGCTTGTGGCCCTCATCCTTCTTGTTGTTGTTGTTGTTGTTAGGTGCCGTCGAGTGGGTATCCGACTCATAGCGACCCTCATAGGGTTTTCAATGGCAGACTGTTTCGGGATTACCTTGGGAGTGGATTGCCAGGTCCTTCTCCCATTTTTGCAGTGCTGGGAATTGAACTCGGGACCTCAGAGACTGAGGTGCAGCACTCTACCAACTGAGCCAAATCCAATTCCCCCTTTAGTCGCCTATTTCCTTCCAAAGTCCAGAAGCTCAAATTTTTCTTGAACTGCCAAGCGTTAACCTAAATTCCTTGTCACTTTATTATGCAAAACAATTCAGCTCTTTCTCTCCTATTCTTTCTCTTTTAGCCTAGCCCTTGGAGCTTACTCTTGTATAATTTGAGATCCCTTAAGGTATTTTCACAAATTAAAACAGTTCTCTTCACAAAAAAATAAATGATGTTATTTTATGGGGCAGGAACCACGAACTCAGATGTCTACAGAGCTTGTGTGGTGATTTTTCTCTCCCTGTCTGGACAGATGGATAGAGATATCTCTCCCTTCCACATACCACACCATATAAGCACACATGATGCCTGGCTCAAGGCAATAGGGAGTATTCAAGAGAATAAGCTATTCTAAAGGAATTTAAAAGCTTGAAATGCTTGGATATGCTGTCACAATACATGTGTGGGCTTCGTAGTCAGCCAGATCTGGGTTCACCTCAAGGCCTGCCATGTACTGTGTGTCCTTGGACAAGTTAAGATCTTGGAAACATTTCTCATCTGTAAGAGACGTGGTCACATTTAAAATTGGTTGCCAGGATTAAATCACAGGATGTACATAAAGCAGTTAGTACATGACATGGATCAAAGTAAGCATTAGTGAACAATAGAAGCTAATTAGTGTTTTAAAGGGAATGGGAGAGAATACACAGCAGACCAGGTGAGTGACAAAAATTCTCTCCTGGACCAAAGCTCCACTGGGCCCCACCCTTGGGCATGACCCTCAAGAACCCAGTTATAGCAAGATTCCTCCAAAGTTGGTAAATCCAGAATCCTCCTCAACCAATATCTGATCTCCTTTGATATCTGATCAAAGTTTTCTCCTTCATCACCCTCCAGCTGCTATCTGATCACCCTGTGCTGTCTTCATAAGATTCCTGTTAAATCTGTTTAGCCAGAGTCCCCCTTACCCCTGAGGATTCTTCCTAGTAATTTTCCATCCACGAGCTTCCTCTCTTCCACTCTGCTCCTTGGAGTTGAGCCCAATCTCTCTCTCCCCTACTGCAAATCTCCACTGCTGTCATCCTTGTACTATTGTGATCATCCTGAGTAGGATGTCTTACCATTTTAAAAAGTACCTGAATAGTTTTTCTTTAACATAAAGAAGAAGAAGAAAAGGCAACAGAGCTGGGCGCTGTGGCACATGGCAGCAAACACAGCAACGTGGGAGGATGAGGCAGGAGAATCAAAGTTCAAGACTAGAGGCAGCCTGCACAACTTCGTGAGACTGTCTCAAAATAAAAGGAGATGATGAAATGAAAGAAAAAAGCGATGAGAAATGATGGCACCTTGTCACTGAACAGAACAGAGGGCTAAGGGTTCAGGGTTCGGGTGCCCTATTAGCTGTAATTTCTTCCCACCAAACTCTCTGCAGCTGTCAGAGGAGAGAAAAGCCAGCAGATCCTGACTACCAACTGTTAATATTCAGCTAGTATCATGAGGCAACACAAGAAGTTAAGATATTTTTAAAATTCTTCATAGTCACTGTCCTAGGCCACAAGGATATAATCCCCTCCAGCCCATCTACTTTATTCTTTCCCACAGGTCCCCTGATACCTTCCCATGATTCAGTGGTAACTAAGGTGAAATCCTGGCATTTGTCACTCATCCTCAGGGTTTCCAGTGATATGGGCCAGCATCTATTTTGTCAGGCTCCTGCCTCTGCCCTGCACATGTTGTATATTTAGATGACCCTCTCTAAAAGCAGGCATGAACCACAGGTTACAGAAAATTAGCAGGCATTTTGGCCACTACAGTTATGATATGCTCTTGCTACATTCCAGATTAAAGGACAAAATAGTGAAGCACAAGCTAGAGACCAAAAATGAGAATTTTTTTCCATGCTATAGAATACATTAAGAAGAGATGATGAGAGCCAGGTGTGGTGGGGCACACCTGTAATCCCAGTGGCTCAGGACAGGACACAGAGGCAGGAGGATTTGCAAGTTACAGATTAGAGGAAGTCTGTATAATTTAGTGAGACCCTGTCTCAAAACGTTAAAAAAAAAAGGCTGGAGGCAGCAGCTCAGTGGTCCTGCACTTACAAAGCATGCAAGTGCAAGCCCCTGATTCAACCCCCAGTACCAGAAAAAAAAGGGGGTGATGAAGAGAGAAGGGAAATTCAGACCATTTTGAGGGAAATTATTTTAATAAGAATCAGGCAATGGATTCAATTACTGTGAATTCATCCACTTGGTGTCCCAAGGAATATATATAGACCATGTTGTTGTTGATAAGTGCCATCAAGTCAGGTCCCACTCATAGCAACCCTATGTGTAACGGAATGAAACACTCCCTGACACTGTGCCAGGCATATGATCTTTTTAATGTTTAAGCCCATTGTTGCAGTCCAGTACTGTGTCAATCCATCTTGTTGAGAATCTTCCTTCTTTTTCATTGACCCGCCACTCTCCCAAACATGACATCCTTCTCCAGGGATTGTTCTCTTCTGAAAACATGTCCAAAACACTTAAGACTGTCTAATCATCCTTGCTTCCAAGGAGCACTCTGGTTGCACTTCTTCTAGGATGGATCAGTTGGTTCTTTTGGTAGTCCACAGTACATTCAATATTCATCTCCAGCACCATAATTCAAAAGCATCAATTCTTCTCCTGTCTCCCTTATTCAATGTCCTTATTCAATGTCACACCCATATGATAATAGTAAATTATTTAATTCATTTCACCAAGGTAGGTGCTACTGAGCTATTGTACTGGAAAACATCTTTCAAGCATGTTAAAATTGTTCTGAGGCTGTAAAGTTTTATTATTTCTAACTAAACAAAACATATATCATCAACTTTTTCCATAGAGATAACATAAAGCATATCCATTTAACTGTCACAGGCAGAAAATAGCTTAGTCTTCAGTTTACCATTGTCAGTGAGATTCCACATGGTGGTGGTCCAGAGATTACAACCCAGTCATACATAATTTTAAATATGCTCCCTTAGTTTCAACACTCCCACATAGACGCATAGATATTAGCGGAAATCTGTAGATATGTGAGGCACAGAAAAGCATTAGCCATGTGAGTTTTCACTGTCACTTATCAAAGTATGACAGAAGAGCAGGAAAAAGAAAAGGAAAACTACACATAGTCCAAAAAAAAACAAAAAAAGTCCAATTCTCTGAGCAAGGAAAACCTTTAATTTATTTCACAAAGACTTTTAGAGGCTTCTGGTTAGGAGGTAATACATACTTGAAATGAATTTATCTCTTACTACAAAGATTGTTTCACCAAAAAGAAGTGGCAGCTCCCCTGAGAGACACAGTGCAGTACACACACCAACCAAGTGAATAGCTCACAGCCCAAAGTGCTATGATCACGTCAATGGCCAACACAGACAGTGGCCTGAAAATCTGTCTCAAGAGAACACAGCAAAAAGAGAATTATCAGTCCATTAGAATTTTTTAAAAATACAATAATTTAGCCTTTTAGAGCTAGCTAATGCATCTCTATTATCTACCAGAATCCTTGGCACAAAATAGTCAATAAGAAAATGTTTGGTGAATGAATGATTCACTGAATGGACCTTCAGAACACTGCATTATTACTGCTGTGTAAAATCGTAAGACCAAGCATTAGGGAAAATCTATCTGAACACACAAACAGCCTTCACCAGCCACAACAAAATTATAAATGGGACCCAAAGGAATCACTTGTCAAAAGCATCCCAGTCACAAAATAAGTCCTGAAGTGAATTCTGTAAACAGATCAATAGAAAGTTTCAAATGAATTGGACTTGTAAAAGTAATCAATGGCAGTGGAGTGAAAGATTCAGTAAGCTCCAGGACAACAGAAACCATTTATTCTGAGTGGATTACCTGGCCAAGGAAGGACAGGAAGAAAAACAAGACTGAGACCTACTGTCAAGTTAGTTGAAATTTCTACCTCCCCATGCATTCCTGCACTCTGTTCACATACAGTACTTTGCTGAAGGCTTGCAACACCAGAGATCTTGGCCTCTTGCCAAGCTATACTGCATGCACCAGGACCTATAAGTGTTATCACAAGAAGTAATACTGTCATTTGGTCATTTGGTGGGGGTTGGGGTTCTGACCATATCAGTTAATGGAATTGTTATAGCTCACTGGTGATGTCACATTTAACTCAAATGTGTTTAAAGCCAGAATACTAATAAGACCCAGCTTTCGTTATCAGAACAGTTTTCTGTAACTACTGTAATCCTCACGGTACTATCCTCTTCTGAATCGCTACATGCAACACTGGTCTCAAACATAACAAAAGATCGTGCACCTGGCACAG
Source organism: Pedetes capensis (assembly GCA_007922755.1). NCBI lineage: Eukaryota > Metazoa > Chordata > Mammalia > Rodentia > Pedetidae > Pedetes > Pedetes capensis. The sequence continues at coordinate 13,502 of VMDO01010236.1, read as the reverse complement.
TTTTGGGGAGTGTTTCATTCCGCTGTACATAAGGTCACTATGAGTTGGATCCAACTCGACGGTCCCTAATAACAATAAATGCATCTAATAATATTTTCCTGACTAATCTCTGTTGGCCTCTCCAAATCCACTCTCTACTCTTCTCCATTTTAATCTCTGAGGTTGCTGCAGAGACTGCTTTACCTGGGTTCCTTCCCTCTCTGGCTTGCAGGGGTTTCAGGGTCTGATTGAGACAGAAGGAGGTTAAGATATATCTAGGAGACACAGAGGAGCACTGGTAGACAGGCAGAAATGTGGGTCCAGAAATCTGGCAGCAAAATCTCTGTCCTTGTATTCAGCATATAAAAAAATTTATACCTGATACAGAAGTTATGATAGAGAGTTTAAGTAAGGTTTATTGAAGAGAGTATGCCTTTAAGGCATTATTACAAGGAAAACTGAGGCACCTGAGGAAGCTTAAGTAGACTTGCAAAGGAACTTGGAAAACCATGTTCCCTGGATGAACTGGCATAAGAATGTCTCTATTCCTGAGGGAATGGTAAAGAAGCAGAGAACAGGAGAGTTAAGCAGGTTTTTAGAGGGAGAGGTGTCTTGGATAGACAGAGAAGTTGGCGGACCTGAGAGAAGAGAGATGCATGTGGTAACTGGAGAGAGAAGGGAAGAGTGGAGAGGAAGAAGAGGGGTAAAAATTAAAAATAAAGAGCGTGTGGAAGAAAAGTGAGAGAAGAGAGACTGGGCACATTCCCTCTAGTTTTACGCAAATTAGGGCATACCCAGTGTGTCATCAGCTCTGGGCACCTAGTGTGAGGATGACAGGGGCCTAGAGTCTTTGTTTTATAAATGGATTCAGGGCTTTGGGAGGGTGTGGGGCCCATTTGAAAATGTCCTTCCAATGTCCTCAGAAAGGAAATGTGGTTTCCTCATCATGGCAGAAAGGCAAGAGCCATTTTCAATCTCCTTTTCCTCCATATTGCCTGCTAATGCCTAAGCTAGCTACCCAACAGATGTATGTTCTCTGAGCTCCCTCCCATAAAGGGAAGGAGTGTGACAGTGTCCTCCAGAGAGGGCTGTAACTCTGATAAGGAGGTGCACTCCTGCAATGAGAGCTGTGCTTTCCCACATTCTTGCAATGGCTTCCTGCCCTCCCCTTTCATGGGACAGTAATAGTTCCCCATGTCTGCCAATCTTTCAGTGCTACTACATTGTGTGTTGGTTCTTGTAATCTTATTTGTAAATTATAAGATTTACTTTTATTTAAACTCTTCAATTATCCCATTTTGTGCCAACATTCAGATACATTCATTACCTTGCAGTATTTCTAATTTGATTCCTACATATACCACATACACACACACACACACACACACACACATAATTTCTGGTGTAATTCTATTTCTCTGACATGATCCATGAACTCATTTCTGGGACTCATGTAAACTGAATTCTTGCAAATACAACAACTAAAATTTTTTGAGGACTCACTATGGTCCTGAAAATGATAACAGGCATTCTCCATAAAACTCTTTTGTTGAGGGAAGAGGATTCCTGCTATGTAGCCCTGTCTGGCCTCAAACTCATCATCTTCCTCCCACAGGCTCCTGAGTGCTGTGATTACATGCATGTGCCACCATGCCTGCATCCATTTAACTCTTTTATTTCCCATAATAAAGTACCTTGTAAGCTATATTTCCTTATCTTCATTTTTTAATATCTGAGGCCCAAATGATATTTAAGTGAGGTCCGAATGATATTTAAGTGAGATCTCATAACTAGTAAGGGTTAGAGCCAAGATGCTGACTCGGGTGCATCTGTATCCTGAGTCCATGCCCTTTGCCACTATTTGACATCATCATTTACAATGAAAAGTGCAAAGCATCTTCTGTGATGAGGCAATCACTGTGAATGGAGATGTCTATTCCTTAGACAGAGTCACCAAGAGACAACATGGACTGAGGATTTGATTCATGCTAGAATTCAATTTAGATAAATATTCAAAAATAAGTTTGTTTGTGATTTACTATTTACTCAGAAAATTCTTTTCAACTTTAAAATTCTATGGTAATTTGGGCTCATTGCTCATTAGTACTCCATTTCTATATGTTTATTAAACACTCTTATACCTATAAAAGGGAATGTTATTTGCAGTGTCTAGTATGGTGTGAGTACTTAATAAATAGTTTAATCAATTAAGTTGTTATAGAAGACTTTTTGTCATAGGAAATCAATGCCTTATTCAGCACTTGGAGAAAGAACATTTTATCATCCACAGCTGAAGAAGAGGTTTGATTATTTGATGCTGAAAAGGGAAACATAGCAAATTTTCAGATGAGTGTAATTGCACTATAGCAATTACACAGGTCTGATTTCATTATAGTAAGTGCTAATTTAATGTCTGATTCATTTTTCTAACTGGCACTAAAAATGCTTTCACTTCACATGCAATACGAAAATACTAGATCACAGGATTTGGGAAGAAAATACAAGTTTAATGACTTAGGGGCATTTCAGGACAAGCAAAAGACTTTCAAACTATGGTTTACATAGAGAAAGGAAACCAGAAAAATCCATTCAAGCTCCTAAGAGTTCTTGGATCATGAACCTTTTTCACAGTTTTCTGATGCCTCCTCAGAACAATGCTTTAAATGAATAAATGAAATACAAATGATTAGAAAAGAAGCTAATTATATTGGGAAACACTATCAAAATATTACTAATAACTATGATATAATGATATACTTCACTGTCAAATATTAAATATCAATATGTAGAGGTATATCTAATACCTATTATAACTTTCAACTATATAATAACTGTAATGTGATATTGTTATGGTCATATCTATGGCTTTATTGATGACAGAACTGTACACAATTCCTGTTCTTGCTGCTTACACCTATGACTGAAGGACTTGCTAAACTTCACTTAGTGGAATTTCTATTCCTTTGAAAACTCAGTGAACCCATGATTCTATTCATGGATCCCAGATAAAGAAACTCAGACACAAAAGAAGCATTTTTGGTAGAGTATTAAAAAGGAGATGCAATGAGCCGAAAGAGAGGAGGAAGGGAAAACTTCCCTTTCTCCAAGATTAAGAGGAGAGAAAGTGAGAGCTGTAGGAATAGAATAAATCCCGAGCCAAATATACTCTTGCTCCATAGAACAAAATAAAATGCTATTTTAAAAAAAAGTTAAAATAGATTTCAAACAGACTGCCTCAAGAAAGTCTCTACAAAAAGAATGTACTAGATTTTGAAGTGATTGACAGGATGGAGCCTCGTTTAACTTTTATGATATACACTTCATCATAAAAAGTGAGTGAACGTTCAAAGGAAGAAAATGGTAGAACTATTCATTGATTGGATATACATTATAAAAGCAAATATGTTCTGTCTACTGGGGGCTTAGACTTGGATTATTTATGTTAGCACACTTTCAAATCTGTAGTGATTATACAGGCCCTGTACAGACTAGCCCATCTGTTGGTGGCCCAACCATCTCAAGCAAGTACCATTTAATTACTTGGATTTGAATCAAGAAGATCTAAAGATCAGCAAAACATATTGACTAAGATCAATACAAGCAAATTAAAAATAAGTCCATTAAAACTAAATACTGAGTTAGCATTCCCATTGTATGTACAACACATTTCCAAGACAGGTCATAGGGGGTCACCCTAAAATTGATCCTGGATTCAGACAGAGCACACACAGTACTTCCTTGGAGGTGCAGATGGTTACATCTAGTTACTGTGTGACTTAGGTCTATTTTAATTACCCTCTTTGCAAAAATCCCACTGAATTGTGGGTTTTTTGACTTTTCCTAACATTCTTTCTTGCTCTCTGGCAGTTTCTATCCTCCTGCCTTGCTAATCTTCACCATGGATTACTCTGACTTCAAGCTCTTAGTGCAGTTTTAATATAGACTTCTAATCTCATTGCAAATGCTTCATTTCTCCTGGGCCACCAGGTGCTCTCTAGTCCTGGCTCTGTTTCTGGCTCTTCTTTTCCATGAATAGCTCTTAAGTAGTAAATCCTGGATTTAGAAAGGGATGGAAGTGCTAAAATGTATCTCCAGGTCACTCAATCTCTCAGTAGACACTGAGGAATGTTCTAGAAATGTGAGCAAAGTGCCAGATCCTCCCAAGAACAATTCAGATGATCTTGGGGCACTGGGGCACTGCCTTTTGAAAACAGGAAGGTAAGAGCCTCATGGCAGATATGAGGCCCCTGGTAGCTTGTCTCTTTCTGGAGGTGGCTGTGTCCACCTTCCACCTGACCAAAGCTTTCTCCACACAGAAAACCTATTGCATCTTTGCCCATAGTAATTAAGCTAGTCTCATTTCCCACCAGTGGGATGCCTCTTTTCACTTATCCCCATCACCCTTTCAAGAAACTTATATGTTGATTCACATGCTGACCCCTCCTATAAAATTTAGCAATACTCTAGATGATAATCCATCTCAACGCAAAAGAGGAAAACCCTCCACCAGATGGATTGACACAGTGTCTGCAACAATGGGCTTAAACATAAATAAGATTGTTTGCCTGGCACAGAATCGGCAAGTGTTTCGATCTGCTGTACATAGGGTCGCTATGAGTCGGACTCGACTCGACGGCACCTAACAACAACAACAACTAGATGATAATGAGAGATGGCTATCAACAATTTAACAAACTTATTGTTTTAAAGCTTCATTGTTGTTGTTAGGTGCTTTTGACTCAGGTCCAGCTCACAGCAACCCTCACAGCATTTTCAATGGCTGATGTTGGGATTGTTTCAGGAGTCAGTTGCCAATCCTTCTCCCATTCTCCTGGTGCTGGGAATCAAACCCAGAGCTTCAGAGAGCACAAAATGGCATTGTACCAACTGAGGTAAATTGTAGCCCCAGTTTTTAAAGCTTAGGCTACCTTTAAAGTACTTCTATATTTAAACACATTATTTCATTTACTTTTTTATCCTGGATAATCTGAACATGAAAACTCATAGACAACAGAATAAAATCTGGCCAGATAAGCCCACTCTACTTCCTATGGCACCTGCAGCCATAACACTGTGGCTTCAGATCCCATCAGATCTTGGAAGCTAAGCAGGGTCTACCCTGTTTAGTATTTGGATGGGAGACCACCTGGGAACACCAGATATTATAGGCTTGGGGAAGGATACGGCAACCTACTCCCCCCCAAAATCAACCTGCCATTGAAAACTTATGAACAGCAGAAAAGCACTGACAATAGCGTTTTCACCAGTTGTATGTAAGGTCGCTATGAGTCAGACACCAACTCCATGGCACCTAACAACAACAACAACTTTCTAGGTACCTGGGCCACAGTGCCCTCATTCTAAAAAGGAACAGTGGCTCTTGTGAGGAAGCGAGGTGAAGATAAAGGAATAGACTGGAATAACTGGACCAAAGCTATTCCATGATGTTTTCACATATCTATGATAAAACAAAAATATATGGTAAGTTTTTCAGAAGGCAAAATTTATCCAATTTAAATATTATCTTTTATTCTCAGATTAAAATGTGCTATCTACATTTTTGAGTAGAGCTCTTTCTTTTATAAAAGCACTATAATTATATCTAGTAATTTTTTTCTTTCAGATGTCCTTTCTATTGCAAAATGAAACTATGAGCCGGGTCATGCCATGATGGTCCACTTTTCTTTTTTTAAAAAAAATTCTAGATTCCCAAGAAGCAGAAGAGTCTGACTAGCCCAGATCTCAGGCATGAGGTAAAATAGCTCCCAAGCACAGCAGAACTCTGAGTAGGTTAAGGAGCCCAAAGGCAACTCAGTTAAGCTAAACAAATGCTACACATTGGAAATGTTCTGGCAGCTCTACTCTGTCCTCTTTCTCAGCAGTTTCTCAGGTCAAAGGCCACCAACTTGTGAACTGCTCTTGCAAGACCAGGGCCTGATCTGAACAGCATTTTCCCCCCATCTGGTGAGCCTGACTGCAGGCTGAAGAGTCCCATGGCTTCCTGCACTCAGCCTGCTCCATCCATTTTCTTTAACACAATGGATCAACTGCATCTTGTTTTTTTCTTGAACATGAGATTGGTCAGCTGTTGGTATGTGATGTCAAGTCATGCCCAACTCATAGGGATCCTCACTGGGTTTTCAATGGCTGTTTGGGGATCGCCTCAGGAGTGAACTGCCACGTCCTTCTCCCATTTTTTGCGGTGCTGGGAACCAAACCCAGGACCTCGGAGACTGAAGAGTGGCACTCTACCAACTGAGCTAAATCCCAGCCCGAACATGTGATTATACCACACATATTATAGAAAGTATAGAAAACACAGAAAAGTATAAAGAAAACAGAACCTATATATAATACCACCACTGAGTACACCAGAGCTGCCGTTTGTTTTTTCTTGCCTTTGATAATCATATATTCCTTTTATTTATTTATTACACAACATGGATCATTTTCTATGCATAGTTGGCTATCTTGCATTTTAAGGAGTATAGCCAAGACAGAATTTTCTCATGATATTAAGCATTCTCTGAATTGTGTTTAAATCTCACAAAATATTTCACTGTATTTTTCTGTCACTTAAAAATAGCCTAAAAAAAAAGCTTCTTGTTCATAAATATTTCTGTGTGAGAAAACACAATTTCTGTATATGCAAATTAGTAGAATTATCAAGCCAAATGGTATGAAACTTTGAGATGTTTGAGTAGTTTTCCTAATCTACACGTCAATGAAAGAATGCTTATATAGCCCATATTAGTTGTTGTTGTTGTTGTTAGGTGCCATCGAGTCGGTATCCAACTCATAGCGACCCTGTGCACAACAGGGGAAACACTATTGTCAGTGCCTCTCTGCTGTTCACAGGGTTTTCAATGGCAGATTGATTTTTGGGAGGGGGTTGCCAGGTCCTTCTCCCAAAGCCCATATTAGTACCTACTGCTAATTTGAAAATTGAAAAGTCAACATCCAGTTATTTTTATTTCTTCAACTTTAAAAACTACTGAGGTTGAACATTTAGGTGTTTATTAGCCCTGCCTGATCCTTGGCCACTCTTCTTATGTTGAATTAAATTTTTTCAATACAATGTCATAATTCTGCTTGTTTTTAAGAGGAAAGGGAAGAGATGATTAAATGATATTAACTGAGATCTAGCTACATAGCATGTCTAAACTTTATCCCCATTTTGTAGTAGCTCTCATAATTATTCTCTTGGGCAACTATCTATATCACCCAGTAAATAAAAATGCTATAACCCAGACCCAAGTATGTCTATCTCCAAAACACTGCATACTTCCAGGGATGCTACTGATACACACAACTTAACAATGACTCTATAGTGTGAACCTCTTACCCGCTAAGAGCATTTACCAAGAGTAAAAGTACAAGTAGCAAAAAGAAAGATAAAACCCGGCAGACTAGTAGTTTCCCATCTCTTCCTCTCCCAAGGACATCTGCTTCTTAGTATGGGAAGAGTTTTCAAATGTTAAGTTGTTAAATTGTAAATTTTTTTTTAGGAACACAGTTAATCTTTTAACTCTTATAGTGAGTTATGCTTTCCTTTTAAGTCTCAAAGCTCTTAATTTCCAAGTTTCTTCTAAAAGAAGAAGTAAATATGAGTAACTATGGAGCAGTCACCTAATATTAGTACATTTAATTATATATAGGATTCACACGGTGAATAGGATGGCAATGAATGGAAATAGTATTCCAAGAAAGATAGTAAATATTATTGTCAGTTATTAAGATAATAATGAGGATTTAAAACATTCATCTCTGACACATTCAGGAAAATATTCTACTATAATTAGGTCATTGTCCTTGAGTTTTACAAGAGCTTTTTACTCAATCTAATGCTTCTTGTGCCAGAAATAATATTTAATCACTGGATTATGTAGTGGGCTAAAATGGTTTGATTTGAGCTATAGAGCCACTGTTACGTTGCACATGATGGTACACACATGGTGACATGTAAAGTTAAGAAACAGCACAATACTTAGGTTTGTCAGAAATGTCTAAAGAAAAGTCAAAATGTAAGTTCATTTATATATTTATAATTTTCTATGTATGTTTTTGTTTAACTTATAGGCAGGCTGCTGTTAATCGTTTCCCTAAAACATCATTATGCAACTATAAAATTTTTGTTTGAACTAAGTTGCCTGGTCCAAATGTGACGTAGTGTTTTGTTTTCTTGTCTTCTTTCTCTGTTTTATGCAAAGAAACAATAGCTGGTACTCAGATAAACCTGATAACTCACCACTCTCAGTTGCTACAGACACATACCACATGAACGCACTAATGTATGTGTGAAATATGGAAGAAGTCATTTCCACACCAACAGAAAGATCAAGGCTGATTCCTATCGAATGGAATTTGAATCTTTACTAATATATTGAAATGTATTAAGTAGAAATATATCTACTACGCTTACAGTGGTGTCTTTTTCTATATGGTATGGGGTTCTCTAAGGTAGAATCCATGCCTTAGATGTTATCTCTTCTTTCTAAAATCATTGCATAATTTAACAGACATCAAGGGTAAGATGAAGAAGCAGAGTATTATGCTGCTAGTTTAAGAATATTGCCCTATTTAATACTCAGCTGCCTCATGAAGTAGAGAATTACTGCCTGACCATTGTGGGTAAGAAAACTAAGGCTCAGAAAGTGTAATTAATTTGCTCAAGATCACACAGCATTCAGATTTGGTAGTCAAGGCTTTGAACAGCCACTCAAAAAGATACAAAAGAGCAGAAGGCAGTGAAGGGGTGTTTTCTTCCAAAACGTGTGTGTGTGTTAGGTGCCGTCGAGTCGGTATCCAACTCATAGCGACCCTCTGTACAACAGGGGAAACACTATTGTCAGTGCTTCTCTGCTGTTCATAGGGTTTTCAATGGCAGATGGATTTTTGGGAGTGGGTTGCCAGGTCCTTCTCCCTTCCAAAACATGGAGGTCTGTAAATTTTGTGTTTTGAGACTAAGTTCGTTATTTTCATTTTGTTTGATTTTGTGGTACCAGGAATTAAACCAAGGGTCTTTCATGTGCATGCTAGGCAAGCTCTCTACCACTGAGCTACATCTCACCCCTTAATTAATTGGATTTTGCATTTCAGAGGTAAAGTTCAAAATGTGTGCATTTCAAAGAAGAGAAAAGGATAAGAACTTTTAACACTGGGATGCAGAGGAATAAGTAGATGCTCAGAGGAAATGCCTGCAGAAAAAGAAAGGGAAGTAGGGAGAAGACCAGTCAGGACTAAAATAGAAACTGAGAGACTAAGCCAAAAGGCTGCCCAGAGCAGTCCCTTTCAAATGACTGAGTCCTTGGCTTCTGGAGGAAAGGAGCAGCGACTTTAACTTTAATGTAAATGCATAGGGAACTCATGAGCAGAAGTGAAATGGAAAACCTCACCCATAAGTGATTTCCCTAAGGACAGTCTCCAGCACCTCTCCAGAAACAACCAAATGTCACACGTGTATTTAAATAGAAAGTATAAGACATTCTTCAAGGTGGTAAGAGTTAGATTAGACTGATAAAGTATATTTATGTAAGATAGAAACCATGTATAATGGACCATTGTTCTGTTTGATCTAAAAGCAACAAACTTACTTTTTTGCTTTCTGACCACTACTCTGGCAGAAAAAAATAATCCTGAATAACTTTGTTTGAGAATAGGACCCTGTAACCCACTCCCAAAAAGAAAAAGAAATAAAGAAAAAGATCAGCCACTGAAAACCCTATGAATAGCAGAGAAGGACTACTAATGCTGTTTCACCTCTTATACTCCTATGAGTAGGATACTGACTCAATGGCACCTAACAACAACAATTAACTTTGTACATATTTCATTATGGCAACTGTCATTCTAAAAGGCCACTGACTGCTCATATTCTGTATCTTTTATGGAGGATAAGTTTAGTAAAAATAGGAAGCAGGTCTTTTCATAGTGGCTTTTTTTCTTTCTTTCTTTCTTTTTCAGTACTAGGGGTTGAACCCAGGACCTTCGGCATACTTTGCAAGTAGTCCACCACTGAGCTGCACCCTGAGCCCTGTTTTATTTTTATTTTTATTTTTTCCATCTTGAGACAGGGTCTCACTAAATTGAGCAGGCTACACTGGCCTTGAATCTAGGATCCTCCTGCCTCTGTCTCCCAAGTCACTGGGATCACAAGCGCACACCCCTATGCCTGGATTTATGCTGTTTTTACATTGGCAGCTAATAAAATTCCCAGCACATCGTAAGTATTGAAGATCTTACTGACTAAATTATCTCATAACTGGCTGACCAGGGAATGAAGTGAATGGAGTACAGAAGGGTAACCAAAGGAATGGCCAAATGGAAAAGCTATCCAGGAATATTTCTGCTGTTAGAGATATGCAAGAGTAGGTCACATCACCATTGGCTGGGAAGGTAGCAGAAGGAACTCAAACAGGGTGAGTGATAAACTAAGCTGTTTTGTAGGTTTCTTCGAGGCTGAGCACCCTCATCCTATTTACTATTTATGGCACAGAAGGATGTTGCTCATCTGTGGGAGATGTAAGAAGACATCTTTCAGGACAACAATGAGAACTTTAGAAATAATTCACAATTTTTTTCCTAAGCACAAGTACTTTCATTTGCTGATAGCATGCTGGCCACCTCTTGATGACAAGCTACTGTGCAGCATAATAGTCTGTTTCAAAAGACAGTGATGGTGAACAGCAGCTGAAGAAAGGCTGCGCTCAGAGGGCCACTCAGGTCTGAATACCACCGTGCCCTCAGCGTCAGAGGGGCACTGAGAGAGAAGAAAGTGCCACACAGCTGTTCTTGCTAGAGCAGGGCAAGCCTGTCTCCTGGGCCCCTATTCAGTGGTGTGGCCAGTGGCACAGCAGCTCCTCACAACTCCCAGAAAATGAGAAATAGAAGCTGGTGGGAAAGTGATTCACTGCTATTTCCTACAGTTCTTAGGCTGCAGGACAATGCACTGATGGCTGGAGCCCATTATTTTTGCAAAACCCAGAAGGTACCAGATATAATTTCATTTTTAATAATTACCCAGTGGAACCACCATTTGGAGCTCTAAATTTTCCTATGTAGAATAGGCAAATAGGCAGATAAAATGGAGGAAGAGAAAAAGGGGAAGAAAAGGGGAAAAGTGAGAGGAAGGGAAGAAGGGAAGAATTCCACCCAGCAGGGAACTGAAGTGCTGACCTAAGATAAAGCCTTAGACTTGTCTTCAGGAGGTTCCCAGGGGTAACCAGAAGAAAAGCAATGCCAGCCTCATCCCTTGTTACTCTCTCCTTTCTCACTACTTTCTTGTCTTACCACCACTCTTCCAGATTCCGTGATGCAACAGCATCACCCCTACGGCACCACTACCTTCCCTCTTTCTGGAACTCTCTCTAATCAGCTCTTCAGTGGCTGCTGGTCAGGCCTATTGCTCAGGGAGCCATAGCACAGATTCTCTGCTAACCAAGGTAGCATAGCCTCCCTACCAATTATTTATCTGGGCTCTTTGAGCATGTCATGGCACTTGTAGCCATGAGAAATTATTTAATCTATATACTTTCCTTTATGCTATTTTTCCCATGAGAGTAAGTACATTTATTCCTTTCCCTATTGTGTCTCCAGAACCTTCTACAATCCCTAGCATGCAACTGGAGTTTGATAAATAACAATGGAAAGAAAAGAAAAGGAAGAGAAGCAGGGCCGGATGGAAAAAGATTTGGAGGGAGTATCCAATCCATTTTACAAAAGTCTTCCCTAAATATATCCAATTTTTACTAATTGAACAGTTACTCCAGACTGCAAGAAACCACCACATTCTGTAGAACTTCATTCTTTCCAATAAAGAAAGTCTCCTATAAAATATGTTGTTATTAGGGGCCATTGGGTTGGGTCCAACTCATAGCAACCCTCATAGTGTTTTCAATGGCTCTTTCATGATTACTTAGGGAGTGGATTGCTATGTCCTTCTTCTGTTTTTGCAGTGCCTGGGATTGAACCCAGGTTTTCAGATAGTGTGGAGTACCACATATAAAATATAGATGCCATATTCAGAAAATGAATAATATTCTGTTTCACTGTTATTTCAGAATCCCAAAGAAGTGGCCATAGCTTCATTTCTTGACCCGTGATCCATAGTTTTTTGTACAGAAGCCTAGGAACCTACAGGAAATACCAATGAGTCACTTTCTCACCAACATCTACTCCTCTTCTTACCACTGGCTCTATTCAACCATTTAAAGTCCTCAGTCAATCATACTTTTATAACCAAATCTCCTTAACAAATGTAAAACTCACTTCCCACCAAACAACCCTAATTTAGCACAAACTTTAAATTTCAAAGGAAATTTGAATTTGCTTTGCTTTAAATGTCAGGACTGGATATTCAGACAGAATAATTAAGGGGAGGAGACATTTCCTTCCAATAAAACAAGATTACTAGTTTGTGCAAAATACTAAGAATATTACCCTTCAAATATGCCTGTCTGTATACTTACTAATGGACATCCTGACGCTTGCATAAAGTATGCTTCTTTGTCCTTATTGCCAGGAAGATGAGAACACTTGCACTGAAATTCAAAGGATAGACAATGCCTCTTAAAAGGCTGATCTGTCCACTTGTGCTTCCTAATATGCCTGCAATTTTCAATTTTCATGACTCATTTTCATATAATCTAGGAGCCCTTTCCCATGTGCATGAGACTAGAGGACTTTTTTGTCTTGCTAGTATATAATATAGTACATAATATTTCTTTATGTAAGTAGTTTTTGTAAAGACATACAATTCTAAATTGTTCAAGAATGAATAAGGTTTACATAGTTTTGTAAATAGTTTGGAAATTCAGTTGAAACACACTAGGATTTTCCAGGTTGAATGCAGAGAAGCTCATCATCAGGATTAAAATGCTATGTCCTATACTGACACAGGGCTGGAATTTAGCTCAGTTGGTAGAGCGCTGTGCTGCAGTCTCTGAGGTCCCGAGTTCGATTCCCAGCACTGCAAAAATGGGAGAAGGACCTGGCAATCCACTCCCAAGGCAATCCCAATACAATCTGCCACTGAAAACCCTATGAGGGTCGCTATGAGTCGGACACGACTTGACGGCACCTAACAACAACACATACTGACACATATGCCTGCAGCTATAGCCCTGTGGCATCCAATCCAATCAGATCTCGGAAGCTAAGCAGGGTTGGGCCTGGTTATTACCTGGATGGGAGACCGCCTGGGAACATCAGAAGCTGTAGGCTGGGAGAAGGACCTGGCAACCCCCTCCCAAAAATCAATCTGCCATTGAAAACCCTATGAACAGCAGAGAAGCACTGACAATAGTGTTTCCCCTGCTGTACACAGGGTTGCTATGAGTCGGATACCGACTCGACGGCACCTAACAACAACAACATACTGACATATATAGCATAATTATACAATTCATTGAGGGTGCTTCCTGAGGACCTTTAGTTTCTCTAATTCTATCGGGAAGATTTCTGAGTTCTTGATATGTGTCATCCCTCTTTAACACACACTCCTAACATACTCTTACAAAGAGACG
>VMDO01010235.1:36522-72823 GCA_007922755.1 Pedetes capensis | reverse complement strand
TGTTTCAACAAACAGATGCAGCACTGGAGGTGTTAACATGTTTATGCCAACAGATTTGGAAAACAGCTACTTGGCCAACTGACTGGAAGAGATCCATATTTGTGCCTATTCCCAAAAAAGGGGATCCAACTGAATGTGCAAACTATCAGACAATATCATTAATATCACACACCAGCAAAATTCTACTAAAGATCATTCAAAAGCGACTGCAGCAGTATATAGACAGGGAATTACCAGAAAATCAAGCTGGATTCAGAAGAGGGCGGGGAACCAGGTACATCATTGCTGATGTCAGGTGGATATTAGCTGAAAGCAGAGAATATCAAAAAGATGTCTATCTATGTTTTATTGGCTACGCAAAAGCATTTGATTGTGTGGATCATAACAAATTATGGATAACGCTTCGGAAAATGGGAATACCAGAACACCTAATTGTGCTCATGAGAAATCGGTACATGAACCAGGAGGCAGTTGTTCAAATAGAACAAGGAAACACTGAGTGGTTTAAAGTTGAGAAAGGTATGAGTCAGGGCTGTATACTTTCACCCTATCTCTTCAATTTATACGCTGAGCAAATAATCCGAGAAGCTGGACTTTATGAGGAAGAATGCAGCATCAAGTTTGGAGGAAGACTCACTAACAACCTGCGTTATGCAGATGACACAACTCTGCTTGCTGAAAGTGAAGAAGATTTAAAACATTTACTGATGAAGATCAAAGATCATAGCCTTCAATATGGGTTACGGCTAAACATCAACAAAACAAAAATCCTTACGACTGGGTCAGCACGCAACTTTACAATAAATGGAGAAAAGATTGAGGTTGTCCAAGATTTTGCTTTGCTTGCCTCTATAATCAACACTCGTGGAAGCAGCAGTCAAGAAATCAAAAGACACATTGCTGTAGCAAAAGCTGTGGCAAAAGATCTCTTTAGAGTATTGAAAAGCAAAGATGTCACATTGAAGATGAAGGTGGGTTTGACTCCTGCCATGGTATTTTCCGTGGCATCATATGGTTCTGAAAGCTGGACATTGAACAAGAGAGACAGAAAAAGAATTGATGCTTTTGAATTGTGGTGCTGGAGACGTCTATTGAATATACCATGGACTGCCAAAAGAACCAACAAATCTGTCTTAGAAGAAGTGCAACCAGAGTGCAACCTTGGAAGCAAGAATGGCCAAACTGCGTCTTATATATTTCGGACATGTAGTCAGGAGAGAACAATCCCTGGAGAAGGACATCATGTTTGGGAGAGTGGCAGGTCAATGCAAAAGAGGAAACCCTCCACCAGATGGATTGACACAGTGCCTGCAACAATGGGCTTAAACATAAATAAAATCATTTGCCTGGCACAGAATCGGGAAGTGTTTCGATCTGCTGTACATAGGGTCGCTATGAGTTGGACTCGACTCGACGGCACCTAACAACAACAACAACAACAACAACAACAACAACAACAACAACATATCTAAATTCAGTATTTGAACTCCTTTCAACCTGTCTTACTGCCTGAGCAAGGAATGCAGGAACAATCCAAGGAAGGAGATTCAGATTGTGTCACAACTGATTTTTGTGGCTGGCAAAAGTATTCATACTTTTGCCTTGTTATTCTAATTCTTTGAGATTGTGAGCTACCAGGATGGATGACATTGCATACCTGTTTGTTACCTCCACAGTTAAGTAAGGGACACCAGAGGTGCCATTCTGAAATTCCTCCATCCATGGCACCCTGTGGGCAGGATGCACACTCCAAGATGTTCTTAACAGTGTTGTTTAGAATAGGAAAAATTAGAAATGACAATATTGAGTTTTACCTGAGCCCTGTTGTCTGGAAAAGAGTGAGAATAAATAGCCCTACCTTTTATGTTCCAGGAAATGACCTACTGCAAAGAACAATCCTTCCCCACAAGACTTAAATAAGAGTCCTCGAAGGTCCTAGTTTACCTCTGATAAGACCAGACACAGACCCTCCAAATTCCCATTCTTTGCTTTATAAATGATTCATTTAATTGATTATTGCCACTGATCAGTTGAAACAAAATGTTTATTTGCCCTACTTTATTTCATATTTTGTCCTTTTCCTACACTGTAAAACCTATGCTCATCCTTAGCTTGAGCCTGAGCTAGGATACAGCCCTTCCTGAAGGGCCCTGTGCTGGTCAGCATTCTCCAGGGAAACAGAAATAATAGGAAATACACATATACGTGCATTGCACGCACATATACCCCTGCACCTGCTCATCAACCCACACGCTATATATGAAGTGAAATAAAAAATACCATGAATGTTTAAATTTTCAAAGAATTATTACACTAAAAGACATTGTTACTAATTGTCCTCAAGAAAGTTCCCCTGGCATTGGACATGCCCATTCTATTGTTCTTGCCACTTTTGAAGCAGTTCTGGAAAGTCCTCTTTAATGAGTGTCTTTAGTTTCATCATCCATCATTACAATGCTGTGTGTCACACATCCCATATGGTATGGCAATTTCTGTCACGTATGGTGTGTCCTCATCTACCTTACTCACTGTGTGACTTTGGGTCTTCCTCAAAGTCAAAGTACCCTTGAAAGGTAAGCATCTTGAATTGGTTCAGGACATCTAGGAAGCTACAACAGCACAACTAGAGACACTAATGAAGGACGACTTCCAGGACTGCTTCAGAAACTGGCAAGGGCAGCAGGATAAGAGTGTTTGAAGCCAGGGGGAGTGCTTTGAGGGATGTTAATGGTAATGTGTCTTATATTGTAATGAATTTTTAAAATTTAAGCATTCACCTTATCTTTTGATCATATCTCTAATACACACACCTATATGATTGTTATTATAATTAGTATAAGGAATTGCCTCACACAATTGTAGAGGCTGGCAAGTCCCAATATCTTCAGAGTAAACTGAGACATTGAAGACCCAAGAGAGGTGATGGTTTAGTTCCTGTCCAAAGGCCAGCAGGCTCGAGTGAGACCTAGGAAGAGCAATGCTTCAAGTCTAGAAGCAAGAAAAAAGCTGATGCCCAGTTTGAATACCACAAGACAGGAAGCATTCTCTCTTTTTTTCAGGAAGGGCAAGTCTTTTATTCTGCTCAGGTCTTTAGCTGATTGATTGGATGAGTTGGATGAGACCCACCCCTATCTAGACAGGGCAATCTGCTTTACTCAATCTTAGATGTAAAAGTTATTAAAAAATATCCTCATAGAATCACTCAGAATAATGCTTGGCCAAACATCTGGGCACCCTGTGTCCAATCAAGTATCCTGGTTTCCTCTCTGAACAGAGGCTGGCCTATGGTAAAAATTCTCTGATCGTCTATCTAGTCATGCCACTCTTTTACACCACTTCTTCACACCCTATTTTCTTTTACTCTTGTTTATGCTTTCTGTGAACCCAGTTTCCATTACAGTGAAAACATGCCTGAGATAAACATTTAAAAAGAGGAAGGATTTACTTTGGCTCACAGTTTCAAAGGTTTCAGCCCACAGTCACTTTACTCTTTTGCTTGTGGGCATATGGTGGCACATGTAGTGGCATAGGACATCATGGCAGGGGTACATGGTAAAGCAAAGCTGCTTACCTCATGGCTGCTAGGGAGCAAAAGAGAGACTGGAAGGGGCAGGCTCCCAATATCCTCTTCAGGGGAACACCTGGATGACCTCATTTCCTCCCAGTAGGTCCAACTCTTAAAGGTTATACCAGCTCCTTCTAGTTCCAGAGGCTGGTGACCAAGCCTTTAGCATTTGAGCTTTGGAGGCAATTTAAGATCCAAACCATAACATTCAGTGAAGAAAAACCCTCTTTGCCTAACCCTTGAGAGTTTGGCTGCTCCTATAATCAGAGTGTCCCCTTTGTTGTAATAATTTCATTATCCTGCTGCAATTGCCATCTTTCTCTTACAATAATACTTTTGGAATAAAGTACCAACTTCCTAAGTCTGAATTTCTTTTTAATTTATCAGAAACAAATTAAGTGTCTAGTACTAAGAGATTAGCAAAATAATATTGCATATCCAAATCAAATAGAATGATGCATTTTTCTAAAAGAATATACCAGAGTCGTTGATGAGGAAAGATGTCTGAAATACCATTTAACTTATTTCCTTCTTTCTTTAATTTATTTAGTTATTTTATTTATTTTTGCAGTACTTGAGGGTTCAACCCAGGGCCTCACACATGTTTTGCAAGTGCTCTAGCACTGGGCTGTATTCCTAGCCCATTTTTTATTTTTTATTTTGAATCAGGGTCTTATTAAGTTATGCAGGATGTCTCTGTCCTCGAACTTGTGATCCTCCTGCCTCAGAATCCCAAGTCACTGGGATTAGAGGTGTGCACTACCATGCTATGTTAAATATAATTGAGTTTAAAATGAAGACTGTAGCCAGGTGCTGTACCATATGCCTGTTATCCCTGCAACTGGGAAAGCTGAGGCAGAAGGATTGCAAGTTTGAGGCAGAGGAAGCCTATGCAATTTAGTGAAACCCTGTCTCCAAAATAAAAGAGAATCTGGGTTATGCTGAGAGGTAGAGCAGTTCCGTAGCATGCAGAGGCCCTGGATTCAACCCCCAAGTACTGAAAGGGAAAAAAAAATGGAGACTGTAAGATTATATAATTATATTGTCCCCCTTACATAAAATTGAGTACAAATTTATCTTAATATTTTGTAAGTATATTCTCTAACAGTTTCTAATATATCATTAGTAGTTATCTTTGGGAAAAGGAAAATGAGAGGGAAGCTTTTATTCCTTCTGTCTTTTTGTATTGCTTAAATTTTCTATAATGAAATTTTATTACCTTTGTAAACTAAAGAAAAGCCACAGTTCATTATGTCTTCATTTCCTCTATTTTTGTCATTTAAAAAGCCAGTTATGCTTGTACAAAGGTAGGGCCAAGTGAACTGGCTTCATGGATGTGTCCTGCCTTGATTACCTCCCAGAGGTTATATAATCCTGAAAGTCTTCCCTGGAAAAAGGTCCAACGTGTGGGGACCTGGATAGCTTATCTGTTTCCTCCAAACATCAGGAGCCAAAACCTATTTGAGACTGGGTCAGCTCTACCTGCCTTTATTGTTCCCTCTTGGAACCTTCTTGTGGCCAGGGTAAAAGAATAAGGAGTTAGTGACACTGTGCTTTGAGCCAGATGTCCTGTGTCATTTTGCCTGAGGTCCGTTCAGTTTCCCAGATCCTATGGCCAAAGAATGAGACTTTAAAAATGGAGAAATTAGATTTCAATTCATGTATAAAGCTTGAAGCTTGAGCCAGGTGCAGTGCTGCATACCTGTAATCCCAGTGGTTCCAGAGGCAGAAGCAGGAAGATTGCAATTTCAAGACCAGAGGCAGTCTGTGTAATTTAGGGAGACCCTGTCTCAAAAAGTAAAAAAAAAAAAAAAAAAAAGCTTGAAGCTTCCATTTCTTACCATGTGAGCATTTCTGCAAAAATGTATATGACATCCCCCATGCCCAGGTGATCTAGGTAGGGATTTTAAGTATAATAAAGTTATGACATCACTTTTAGAAACTTCCTCTGCTCTATCCGCATGTCAACATGAGTGAGGGCTTCAGGGTCTTAACTCCAATATTTTGGCTAGATGCCAAGTTGGCAAATTCCACTCCCTACTTGGAGGTAGTGTCCTTCTTTACCCAAGAGTATAGTCATTGTCTTGGTGGTTGTAAGTGGACACTCTGCTTCTTCAGCTTTTGTCCTATTGCAGAAGCCTAATAGAAGGGACTCTTTACCATTCCACATTCCCATTCCTCTCTTTAGCTCCTCTTGACAGTCAGTTTCTCACCAGAGGTTAAGTTTTAGACATGAACCTCTGTCCATTAACCCCCAAATCTGAATCTCTCAGGTGCCAGGGCTCGTGCCTCCATCACCTTTGGGCGCTTCCTTCTCTACCTGCACCAGAGTAAATTATACACAACAGTTCTGTAGATGATGCCATTTTGAAGAAAAAGAGTTCTGGTTCTTGGAAAGGATTTAAAAAGCCAAAGCCATATTCCCTTTCTTCACATATTTGCAGGGCTTCAAACCCATGAAAAAATGGGTTCAGGTTTGGGTGCAGGTTCAATATGTTAAAATGTACAGGATTTGGGTTCAGTTTATGTTCAGGTTTAAAATTTTAATTCTATATGTAGATAGATGAATAATTTTTTCAAAATTTTATGTATAATAGAATAGGTAATAATACAAACAAAAACAAGAATATTGAAAGCTGAACCTAAATCAAATTTATCACTAGGTTTAGGTTCAGGTTCATGTTCAGAAAAAAAATTTTTAAATGCTTGAACTGGAACTGGTTCAGGATTTGGGCCTGGGTTCCGTTTGAAGCCCTACTGTTAACACATAGGATTTAAACTCAAAACCTATAAATTTTAATGTATTGAGACTATACTTGAACCTGAACCCAGTCTTTTGAGGGTTTGAGGGCCTGCATATTTGGGATACCCCACATGTCCGTCAGCTTGTCATACTATTGGGGCTTGCATGTTGCTGTGATGCTGAAAGCTGTGCCACTGGTATTTCATATACCATCAGGGCCACCCATGGTGGACAGGTTTCAGCTGAGTTTCCAGACCAAGACAGACAAGAGAGAAGGGACCAGCATCCCACTCCTGAAATAATTAGCCATTGAAAACCCTATGAATGGCAGAGAAGCCCTGTTAAATATAGTGCTAGAGAATGAGCCCTCCACCTCCCATGGTAGAAGCTATTCAAAAGATAACAAGCATCCTCAATGTAGAGTTGACTTTAATGATGGGAATGGAGTAAAGCCCCTGGGACCTCCACTTGCTAATGTGGCACAACTCAAAATGAGAAGAAACATAGTAACTCCAACAATAAGCTCAAACATAAAAGGATCATGTGCATGACACTGTTGGGTAGTGTTTCATTTTGTTTTTTCATAGGGTCGCTGTGAGTCAGACTCAACTCTATGGCACTCAACAAACAAAAACATATTTGGGATATTTCTGAGCTTTTGTAAAATATAGGATAGGAAAGGAAGCTAATAATGTCTTATTAGGATAACAATGTCAATCAGCCCTTTTGCCTTTATGTGCAATATTGTTGCCTTACTTTTGAAACACAGCAGCTATCACACTACATGACTTCTGTATAGCACCTCCTCTGTGCAGTTATGCCTTCTATAGTCCCCTCTGCTTTACGCATGCCTGTATGTACTTCCCTTTGAGAATCTCACACTTGAAGTCTCTTGTCTTTTGAATATACTGTTGAGTTTTAGGACTAAACATGACTGAAGAAATATATTGTCTGTTTTCCATGTTCTATCAAGTTAAATGATAGATTGTCAGGACAATGAAACAGAAGGTGGAGGGTCATTGATAACCACATGAATTCTTTAAACAAATACAATCAGATCAAATTCCAGTATTTGCTTGAAAGTAAGGTTGAAGAAGAGGAAAAATTTCTAACATGTTCTTCCTTTTACAAACTTTGTATTTCCCTTTAAGAATCAGCTGCTGTTGGAGTTGCTGAATTTCATTAAAAATCCTGAATAAAGGTCTTACCTTTGTTGGAAAGTATATTTGTCATTGTAGCATAGTAAGCATGAGTTTTATGTTACTCTCTCCTGACCCCTGCCTGTACTCTTCACAGAGCCCCTGTAGGAGGCACAGAGGTCTCCATGATCTCTCAGTACCAGGCACAGCAAAAGCCCAAAATGCATGGTAAGAATGAATGATCTTGGATCTCCACAGTGCCCCTTATAGATAGGTTTGTGATGTGTATCTTCAAAGAAACTGAATTTGTGAGAGTTTAAGTGGTTATTTCCAAGGCCCTTAAAGGTTGGGGAGGCAGGTGCATGGAATCAGAGCTAGATCATCCTGACTGCCAAAATCCTACTCTTCATATAGTACACTGCCTTATAGTCAAAAATGTGAAGAGTATACTTTTTTTTTCAGTACTAGTGTAAGTTTCTGTGATTTTGTGACTGGATTGTGGGAAAAAGAAAAAAAAAATATGGCACTGATTCAAACCTTATAGTATCTTCAGCAAAATGACAGCTACAAGATTTTTGTATTAGTTCCTAAATTTGCCTTCCCCTACAAGCGGAGAACTCCCCATGGCAGAACTGTTTGCATGAGTCTTGAGAGCATTGGTCATCTTTACAGTCAATTTTTTTTTTGCTGAAAAATAATAATATTTCCTTTTGAAGCCAGCATTTGGTCCTTAAAAGAACTCCAAAGGAACACCTGCGTTCTTAAAACATTTCAGTCTGAAGACATGCTATGGTGACATGACCACAGAGAGACACTTTTTGTGCTAGAAAACTGAATTCCATCCCTGTGGATATTTTAACAGCTTTCCCAGTTTCTGCAGCTTGCACTCATGACCCCAAAACCATATATCTCCACCTGAATGAACGGAGTAACCTCTGTGTGCTGAGCCATGTCCAGTGCACCAGGAATAGGGAATCGTAATAACTATAATAGTATCACACATTTGTTGAACATGTATCATGTGGCTGATACCACGCTAAAGCATTTTATTAACATTCTCTTTCTTGATTATCATAATCATTCTTGGAGAAAAACAGCACTATTCTAGCCTTTTTATTGATGAGGAAACTGTCACAGAGAAATGAAATTCCTTGCCCAAGGTCACAAGCCTCATGATTGGTAAAGCCACCTCCTCCATCCAAGCCTGTCCACTCCCTAGCAGAGTGCCCATATGCTATGCTGTCTTGCCTACCTTCAATGAAATAACAGCTATGGGAAGAGCTCTGCCCTCAAGGCGGTTATCATCAAAATTAGAAGAGTTAGGCTCAAGGAAAAAAGCCAGTATGTGTAACTGAAGGATATAATTCCTAAAACCACAGCTGTCCGGTTGTAGAGGAAAGAGTAATTAATCATGATCTACCCAAGGGAGGCCTTTTGGAGGTGGCCTGAGGCTAGGTGAGAATAAAATAGGACATCACCAATTATCTAGAGAATTAGGTCACTGTGGGTGCCAAAGTGGATGATTTCAAGCTAAAAAGGCTGCAGTTTATACTCTGAATAGTTCAAAATCACCGCCCACACCACTGTTGGATTTTTGTTAGCTCTCATGGTGTATAGTGACTTATGGCTTTGGCTTAGGTAAGATTCCTGCTGTATGTAGGGGTGGGTGCAGAGTGTCACTGCCACTGCAGGGGGTGTTGGAGAAATGCAGGAAGCTGGCATTGAATCAGGAGCCCAGGCCACTGTCCGGTCTAGACTCTGCTTCTATAGCTGGTTCACCTTAGGGGAACCACCTCCCTCTCTGGATTCATTTTTGTGTACTGTGCAAGGAATATACTGAACTTGATGGTCTCCAAGGGCCATTCAAAGTCCACTGTCTCTGTTTTTGGAACAGAGAAGGAACAAGAGGAGAGGACAGCAAGAAGCTGGAAGATTCAGCATGGTGGGATTTCATGGCTCTTGGGGATTTGTTCCTAGACCCAGCCTCCCAAGGGAGACTCCTGATAAGGAGCTGCCTTCCTTTTCTCTCCACAATAGTCCATACCTATCCCCTTTAATCTGCGTGGTACAGTAGGAAAATCCTAGACTCTGGAATCAGAAAATTCTGGGTTGAAATCCTGACACGGATTTGATCCCTGTCTGAAATCTCTCATTACATAGGTGATTTTAAACAGATTCTGTAACCGTTTTGTTCTTTTGTTCCTATAACTGTAAAATAACAGATTCTAATACTGTAGAATTTAATTCCCAGAAGGTAATTCTGTTGCAATAGAAAATAATTCTCCTATCATAGGTTTATTATTAGCACTGGAGTTGACACCAGCTGAAAAGTGCCAAGAACAGTGACTAAAGGCCCATGTTGTTGTTGTTCTTATTAGGTGCCATCAAGTTGGTGTCCTACTCATAGTGACCCTACGTACAACAGGCAAGGCACTATTGTCAGTGCTTCTCTTCTATTCATAGGGTTTTCACTGGCAGATTGACTTTTGGGAATGGGCTGCCTGGTCCTTCTCCTAAGCCTACAGTATTTGGCGTTAACAGGCAGTCTCCCATCCAGGTACTAACTAGGCCTGACCCTGCTTAGCTTCGACCCGGCTTAGCTTCAGAGATCTGACAGGATTGGATGCCACAGTGCTATGGCTACAGGCAGAGGCCCATACGTTTTAATAAATGGGCACTACTATTATCATGATGTTAAAATATAAGTGGTAGACATTTCTTCTATGCTCACTGACTTACAGTAGCTATTAGTTGATTGTTAGACTGCTATTTTAATCAGACTTGTGTAGGCTGGGAGAATTTGAGGCTTCTGTTCCACTATAAGATGGTATCCACAATGTTTTGCCACCACAACATCTGCTGTGCCTAATGAGATGGTTGGGTCCTACTGGTCAACCATTTCCTGAGTTTGTGCATTGGCCTTGACACATTCCGTTGTCCCTGAATTAGAGAGATGAGCGTATATTACTGGGGGATTATATTAGGGATTGTGTTCTTGTAGCATTCAGGATCAAGATTTATACTTAATAGTCCCTTTTCTTTACTCTCTTAACTGATATTCAGCCTCATATGTGAGTGTGTATGGGCATATATGTTTAATCTTTCTGTCTAAATTGATTGATTTGTGTCTTATGGTCTCTTAAAAAATCTGTGAGTTCTGTTAAATGTACACTGCTGGGTGTTAAAGGAAAATGAAGGCAGAGATAAATAAAATTGTCCTTGAGCTGTTCTCTTCCTAGTGGGGAAGATGAGTAGAGACAAACATAGGGTAAAAACACAATAGAAGGGTTATTCACAAGTAAATTTAAAATATATGGTATGTTTGTTTATTAATACCTTCTGTAGGTCAGAATTCAAGATCAGGGATATAAGAATATATACAATAGCCCAAACCACAGAGGCACCTATAAAGAAAGACTAACTGAAAGACATAACTCAGAAGTGTTGGATAGGACTATTGTCTGCTAGAAGGTAAACCGCATAAGGGCAGAGGACTCATCTGATTGATCCTTGATGTATTTTCAACACTGGGACAGTGCCTGGCATATAGTTGGTACACAATAAACATTTCTTTAATGAGTGATGAAAATTTCATAAAATTTTATATTAAATCACTAATGTAAAGTAGAATTTAATTTCCAGTTAAAACGAGATAGGTTATTTTTAGGAGACAAATTAAGGGCAATGGACACATTACTGTTTTAGGAGTTGTCTCTCTATATGTGGTAGAACATATCACATTTAAATTTTCTTTAATTTTTCTGGTTGAATGAGTCTGGACATAAGTAATGCCAGTTCAAGAACCAGAATTACCAGAATATTTTCCAATCAGTCTTTTATCAGTTGTTCCAGATCTAGAAAACTCTCAGAGCTGACCTGCTCACATGATCTGGGGTCTTTATAGGGGAATTTCAGAGGCGAGTATGGGCCAAGTTCTTAATTTTATCAACTCTTTTAAACTTACTATCAGTACCCACATCTACTGGCAGCTGTAAGCGAACAGATTACATCCATGTTGTGCGGAGATTGTTCATGCTTCACAGAACCTTGGAGCCCCACCAGAGTTGAGCTAGGCCTTCACAGTCTTTCAAATCACCCAAGCATGCTGTATGCCTGTGTGGCACCAAACTTACATCCACCACCACATAGTGTTTAAAATAACTCCAGCACATTGTTGGAGAGTTGTATATTCTCGTTTTAGTTCCCTGCACCTAAACTGGATTGTGTGTAGGTTCAGTCTGAAAGGACTCCAGTACTCGCCCTGCTGGCATGACAGGGTGTCACTTCTACCATCCTGGCCAATCTGCGTGGCCTGTTGACCTTGGCAAAACAGCGGGGCCTGACATCCCAGTGCCAAGCACGAGGAACCAAGGTCACATGCCTTTCATACCCAAGCCTCCCTGACATTTCCGTGGGCCTGCAGTCAGCTCTCCCCCTGGGTTTCATCTCACTGTAGGAATACAAAGAAACACTGAACCTTCCAGTTAATCCAACACCCCACCCCCTCCTACCCCTTCCTGGAGAGGATAACAGTTCTGTTGACCATTATAATGCATTTTCTGTCTCCCAGCAATCCACACAGTCATTAATTTCTGCTGCTGACATCAGGAAAGAAGATTATGTGTGTGTCTGAAACTGTTCCCAAAGTGCTCATTAGTCATAGATAATTGAAAAACTGGTAGGGGAAGATGTGGTGTAATAGGAGCCCCTGCCTGTGAAGAGGGATTGCAACTACCAGATAATTGTAGACTCCAGCTTTTGACCACTCAGCCTGAGTCTGTCCATCTGAAGGAAAGTCAGCCTGAGGGCCCTCAGAGCAATGCTGTTTTACGCCCCAAGGTGAGGATGTGTACACAGGACAGAACCCAGCCAGATCAAGAATTCCTGCACCTTGGACTGAGTAGCACAGAATCCTCCTTAAGTTAATTTTGCTTTTATTTCAACTTAATATAGTTTGTTCTGATCACAAAAGAAACAGAAAGCCATGATACAGAAGCAGCACAAATAGTAGAGAAGAGCACCCTACACTGCATTGCACTCTCTGCTGGGACTATGTTATATTCCATGTATTTTTCTAGGATTTTTTCTGGAAGTACACATGCTTAAATTTTTGTAACCTTTAAAAATAATCAGAAGCATCATTGTACTCTGAATATTATTCTGCATGTTTCTGTTGTTGTTGTTAGGTGCTGTCGAGTCGGTATCCGACTCATAGCAACCCTCATAGGGTTTTCAATGGCTGACTGTTTCGGGATTGCCTTGGGAGTGGATTGCCAGGCCCTTCTCCCATTTTTGCGGTGCTGGGAATTGAACTCGGGACCTCAGAGACTGCAGCGCAGCACTCTACCCACTGAGCTAAATCTATTTCCCCTTAATTTGTCCTAGACTTTCTTCCAGACCCATACCTTAATTCAAGCTCATTCTCCCCCACTTTCTTTTTCGGTACTGGGGGGCCTCGCACATACTTTGCCAGCATTCTACCATTAAGATGCACACCCAACCCCTGTTTTAAAACTTTTATCTTGAGACAGGATCTCTCAAAGTTGTGCAGGCTGCTTCTGGTCTCAAACTCAAGATCCTCCTGCCCCTTCCTCCAGAGTCTCTGAGATTATAGGCGGTACCAACACACTCGGCTAAGCTCATTCAGTTTAATGACTGTGGGATTCTGCTGTATAAATGTACCTTACTTTATATATTCTGGCCAGATTTAAGGGGAAACACCTTTAAGAGTATCACACAAGAAATGTATGTTCAAAGTACAACTATTAGAAATTATATTCTAGTAAAAAGCAAAAGAATCACCTCCCCTCATCCCCTACCCCCATTGAAATGCTATTTTCTGTATTTTTCACCTTAGGAATATATTTTACAAATAGACCATCTACCTTCTTTGTTGTTATTCTTGCAATGAAGTCATACCCTATGTAATATTTTGTAGCCTGTATTTTTCAGTTGGCTTGGTATTATTTTTTAAAGATAAAACTATTTCCCATGCTAGCCTTTAAAACCAAATCCAAGTGTCCAGAGCAGCCCTGATGTACTCTGCTGCCTCTTTTCTGCAGCCTGCTCCTGTCCTCTGTCCCTTGCTGGTGCCAGTCTTGCTCACAGACTGGATGCCTCAGTTTGGTGCCCCTTGAGTCTCCCTACAATAACCTGCCTTATGCTCTGATGGCACCCACTTCTTCAGAGGACTCCCACACCCATCAGCAATTCCTCACCTGTCTTTCCAGCCCACACTCAGGTGTTATCTTCCCTGGAGGATTTAATTCATTCTTCCGGGCCACCCTAATAGGTCCCTCCTTGGTTCTCTGGAAACATGTACATTCTACCTTTCTAGCACTTTCTTCGTGATTCTTTGGGTCTCTGTTTCCCATTGCCTTAGTCCCAGATGTCAATGTGAGCCTTTTGATTTCAGAGGTCCCTCTTTGATTTATACACTAATACCTAGAATTTGGCAAAAGGTAGGTGGAAATCTGTGTGGACCATCTTATAACCATTGTTTCTTTTCGGTTCTTGAAGGTTCTTGAAGGTTGTGAAATGTATGAGTGAATGGTTCAATGAAATCTAGGAGAGAGTGCACATGCTGAGGCAGTGAAGTCTCAAATCACTCTGGGAAAAGTGATGCGGTGGTTTATTTAATTTCATGGTGAAAGGAAAGTGAAACAAGGATTATTTTCTGACAGCTCTAGTCCCCTCTGTGCACCTCTGTCTGAGAAAATTTGATTGTTAAGGGATGATTTCTCAGAGACTCTTAACCTATTTCTATCATCCTCTCTTATGCCCAGCTGTGTACTTCTGGGTTCTAGATAAGCAAAGCTCCTTGCTTGAGGTTAGATAAATGATTCCTGAAGGCTGTGGTTCCAGTTGAAGGAGGGATGTTCATCTTTGTGTATATTTATTTTCATCCTTAGACCACTTACCTGAGAAACCTGCTAGGCTGGGTTCTCTAGAAGCAGAGGCTAAGACAGACCTGGGGGTTGAGAGGTTTATTAGGGATGGTCATCTCTGACAAGAGGAGGAGAGGACAGGGTTGGGCAGAGGTGAACATTGAGTGGTGATGCAGTTTTATACCACTTTGGCCATCCCAACAGAGTGCTCTGGAACAAGGGGTTCTTACCAACCCTTCCCTCCTGCTTCCATGAGGCTCCAGGGCCAGCAACTCCACACGAAGGGCCTCCCTAGCTGGAGCGGCTCTCTGTAGCTGAGGCAGGCCCCGAGGAAGCTGACAGCTAGTGCTGTCTACGACCTCAGTCTTCTCAGTTGGGCACCAACTCTTTCTTTGATGGGGGAGTACAGGCCATGGCATCTTCCTTTGTATACTACCCCTTATATTCAAGCCACCACCATGACCTGTTATTTTGGGCTCTACAAAAATCTGTCCTATCTTCTCTGTTCCTATACCCCCGCTGTTTATATCTTAACGAAGGCCCTCATCTTTTCTGCCTTCAGTGACTGACATAATTTCACAGCTGTCTTCCCTAAACCCAGCCTGTCTTCTCCTAAAATGTTGCCAGAAAGAGTATCTAAAAAACACAAACCCAGTCACCTTGCTCCTGCATTTCGCTCCTTCAGTGATTTCCAGTGGTTTTGGTGGTGAGGCTCACACACTGCAATGTGGCTTGTGAGACCTGCTTTTCCAGTCTCCTCAAAACAGATTTTGAACTCATCCATTTTGATGCTTTTCATGCTCCTCTTTTTGTTTTGTTTTGATTCCACATCAGCAAAATGTTTCCCTTTGTGGACTTTTTTCATCTGGGAAAAGGAAAAAAAAGATATCAGAAGAGGTGAGATTGAGTCAATAGGAAGGATGGGGCGCAAGGTCATTTTTGGTCAAAAACTGCTGCGTACTCAGCATGGTGTGGGCAGGTGCATTGTCATGTTGGCAGAACCAGTCACCTGTTTGCCACAACTTGGGTCGTTTCTCCCAAAAATCCTGACACAGGCTTCTCAAAACTTCTATATAATAAAAACTTCAGCCGTTTGGCTAGAGGAACAAATTCCAAGTGTACAATCCCTCTCACATCAGAGAAACAATGGTCATTATTTTCATATTCATTTCATTTAAGGTGGGTTGTTTTGTTTTGTTTGGGGGGCGGAGATCTCCTCTCATATTTTACGTTCATTTTTCCAGACTATGTCTTTTATACCCGGTATATACTTCCTACTGTGCACATCTCAAGACACTAGATTTTCTTTGGAAATACTTGATTTAGATTTCATAAATTAATGTTGATAAAGTAGATTCACATACCCAGGTTTTCTCAGACATACTTAAAGTTTTTCAGTAACTAAATTCTGTTTCAGTTTTTTTTTTAAGTTAAGTGGAAATCCATTAAGATAAAATGAAAAATCTAGTTCTTCAGTTGCTCCAGCCATATTTCCAGTCCTCAGTCCACACATGCCTAGTGGCTCCTATGTTGGACAGGGAAGCTCTAGATCATACTGCAGTGCTTTCTGTCTTCTTGGCTTATGTCTTTTCACATTCAGTTATGGATGGAGGCTCATTAGTTAAAATGGGTGAGCATGGTGCTGTGGATGTGCTGTTTCCATTCAGAGGAGATTGGTTGATCTCTTTGCCCTCTGCCCTGTTTTACCCTCACTTCTGTGTCCAGAGGTCCTAAAGCATCTCTTTCCAGCCCTGGAGCTCCATGAACAATTATAAGTAGTGCCTTAGCACTCAGCAAATTCCTGACCATACATTCAGAATACCAGAATCTTGGAGCTCAACAAGATCTTAGCATATATATGGGTCAACATCTACCCCATCCCTGCAGTGCAAGAAATACTTATAGAATTCCTAGGTGGGTGGTGAGGGTCCTGCCTCTGTTAAACACTTGGCAACAGATGGATTATTTCATTTTATTCTGACTCACATGGTTCCCTGTGTCCTTATCTCATCTTCTT
The DNA here is from genome assembly GCA_007922755.1 of Pedetes capensis. NCBI lineage: Eukaryota > Metazoa > Chordata > Mammalia > Rodentia > Pedetidae > Pedetes > Pedetes capensis. The sequence continues at coordinate 56,472 of VMDO01010235.1, read as the reverse complement.
AACTAGATTGGGAGCAAGAATTGCCTTTTACAGATCCACAATCCCCACACCAAGCAAGACAGTCGATAAATTATTAACTGGAGGCCTGACTGTCAGAATTCAAGGTCACTTGAAATATTAGGGTCACTGCATTGCACAACTCTAAACAATATCCTTCAAATTGTACTTTGTGGTTGTGCAGGTAGTGACCTCATAAAATTAACAAGGTTTAGACTGACCTTTCTTTTCCAGCTAAGAAAAAATTTTAAGAATTTCTTTCTTGGGACAAAATACTTCTCTCCCTTATCCTCTGATAGGAAGCAACAGCAAAAGTAAACTTTTTCAACTTCTTAAGGAGCTCACCTTAAACAAAGAGGCCAGGGTGTTTATATTCTTTTTGGAATTTCCCATTAATGGAGCTTTTCTCCGGTTTGCAACATGGCACCCCAGAGCTCCTAACTTGTAAAGAATCCCAAAGCATGACCCATATGTATCAAGCATGTACACTGAGGTCACCAAATGAGCAAAGGGACTCTTCATGGGTGCATGGTTTCTGTCTTTGCGAAGCTGAGAAAATGCAGGAAGGGAAGAGAGAGCAAAGAAGCTCTTAAGAAAACCTTCTGTTCACTTTTGTGTATTTCAAACTGATGGTTGTTTGTTTTTTCTCATGTCTACCCAGGAAACCAAGTGGTGCCTCCTGGAGCTTCTCTCGGAAGTGGGCTCACACCAGAGGCAGCCAAAGAGCTTGGCCTTCCTGCGGGGATTGCAGTGGCAGCCTCGCTCATCGACGCCCATGCAGGAGGACTAGGTAAGCTCGTATTCTATGCCTGCAACCAGCTCTGTGTGCAAATGGGATGTTTCCTGAACTGAAGACACTCCTTTTATATTTTTAAAGCAAAAGTCAAGGACTGGAATTTTGAGGTAATATAATGAAAAGCCTCCTTAGTTAGGCATTTTGATAGAATTTTAGAACTATTCATCAAATATAAACTCTTAACTGTTAATTTCTCCATATATCTTCATATAAAAATTGATCTGAATAAATATCTTAATGGTTTTTTGGTTTCTTGAAAATTTATAAAACATGTCCACTTCATTTGGTGGCATATTTATTTACACCTTTTTTTCCCCTAATGGTACTGCAAAACCCTTGATGTTTAATAGATTTATTTTTATAATATTTAGCTTTTGTCATGTATCCAGTTACTTGGTTTGATTTCATCTCCACCATAACTCCAAAACTTGTCACACATGGGTTTATATACTCATTTTTAAACTATTCATTGACTGCTTTCCACATCTAAGCGTGATGCTAGGGGACGATGTATTTAAAATAGAACCAGGGGCTGGATGTATCACTCAGTGGCATAGCATTTTCCTAACATGCATGAAGCCCTGGGTTCAATCCCCAGAACCTAAAAAATAAATAAAATAAAGCAAAACAAAATGAAAATCTCTTCCCACATTTTAATGGGAAATCATACAGTGAAACATGGAATTATAGTAAAATGTGATGATTCTGTTCTCTTCTTCATTCCTAGTATTCTTTTCTTGTTTTGCCTATTCTGGTTCTTAGTATCATTTACTTCATATAGCTATATATTTTTCCAAGTCTTTCATTCTAACAGCATTTATTTTAAACTGTAGTTCATAATTCATGAGATAAATGTTATAGGACATGACCATTGAACTATCAGAATAAAATGGGGCAATGGAATACAATGGGGCGGAGCACCTCAGAGCATATCTCAGATTGTAAGGTTAAACATGGTTTTGTACACCTGTGTTTTCGTTTTGTTGGTATGTTCATGTGTATACCAGACCATAATGAAGTGAATTTCTTACGGTGGATTATGGTCAAGAAACTTTGGCTAGGTATGGTGGTACATGCCTGTAGGCTCAGCTTCTTGAGAGACTGAGGCAAGATAATCACTTGAGTCTAGGAGTAAAGGACCAACCTAAGATTCCATGTCTTTAAAATAAATAAAATAAAGTAAAATAAAAGCCAGGTGGTGTGATCCCAGCAACTCAAGAGGCTGAGATAGGAGGATCTGAGTTCAAGGCCAGCAGCAGCCTGTTCAACTTAGCAAGACCTGGCTCAAAATAAAAAATTAATAAAAGGGCTAGGGATGTAGTTCAGTGTTAAAGTACTTGCCTCGTATATGCATGGCCCTGGATTCAATTCCAAGTACTAAAGAAAACAAATAAATAAAACTTCAAGTGATGTGCTCATTCATGTTTTATCTTACAGCCAAGAGTTGTCTTTCAAAAACTCACATAGATTGTGTTCCCAGAGGGCTGTCCATGCATTCACACCTCTCTGTGTCTTGGCATGCATGTTCTCCGCCCAGAGTGATTGGCCCTAGTTTTAGTGTATTTAGTGCTGCTACAACAGAATACCTGAGGCTGGATAACTTACAAAGAACAGAGACTTATTTTTAATAGTTCTGGAACCTGGATGTCCAAGCTCAAGGGGCCCACACCTCACAAGGGCATTGCTGTGTCATCCCATGGCAGAAGGTGAAAGGGCAGAAGAGCACCCATGGCTGAGAAAGGAAGGGAGCTGGATCACTTTTTCATCAAGACCTCACTCCACTGGGGATTCACCCACGCCCATGATAATTGCACACCTCTTAAGACCTCACTTCTCAACAGGGCCACAGAAGGTATTGTTGTGCAGAACATTCATCGCTTTTATTTATTTGAGGAAATGATCGCATAGTGTTGTAATTTTATGATTTATCCACTTGTCTTTTCAGCTGAACTGTAAACTCCTTGAAGATAGAGACATTATATTATTTATCTTGTATTCCTAGTGGTGAGCCTTATGTCTTGTTTGTATGGGAGCTTAGTAAGTTTATCAAATGAGTAAAGTCACATTAAGGCAAGAAGAAAATTAAATGACCTTAACCTTAGAGTGAAGGTTAAATTCTTTCCTCATGCAGCAGATTAGTAATCAGTGTCTTGTTCTTCTGCATAGTCCATACACTTGCAGAAACAAGAGATGAGTTTGTCTATTTTGTCTGTCTTTCTGTCCTCAAGCTCTGGAACAGTGCCTGAGAAATAATAAACAACCAATAGTACAGGTGGGCTGATTGAGGGGTACATACATAGTATAGTTCTACCACAGGCCAGGGGTTTGTCTTGAAGCACTTTGCACGGTGAGCAGTGTGTGCTCTTTGTTGGAATGAGATAATTTGGGTTTCTAAGCATAAACAGAGAGAGAACTGGAGGTCCAGACAGACATGGAGTATTCCTGTTGCCTAGAAATCCTGACATACCACATCACCTGTGAGGCTAGGGAAGCTTTCTTCATCATGCTTTTCCAATTGACCCTGGGGTGACAGTCTTAACCATCCTTCGTCATCTAGGTGACAAGCACTTGGCTGGGGCCACTACGTGCTGAAAGAAAGAGGGCTGCCCTGGGGAGCCACAGGCACTATGGTTTCCTCGTCAGCTTCCCACACCTCCCTGAGGAACGTGCCAAAACACACCTTCTCACTTGTATCCAGGACTCACTGTGCCCTCCAGCAGGAGGGACTGCCAAATGGCTCCCATCGTTTTCCTAAATGGAAATGCTCAGAGATAGCTTTGCCTTAGAGCTTTTGTTCCTTGTAAAATACAGATGTGCCCAAGTTAATGAGTTTCCCCTCTATTTTGCAAAAGTAAGGGGTTTTCTTTTGGTTTGTTTTTGTTTTTGTTTGTTTGTTTTTGTTTTATTGCTGGAAAGACAGAATAAGACCCTGGATTCTTTAATGGCTGAATTTAGGTGCCAGCAGTGGCTGAGAAGGGCACAGGAAGGGAATTTTTAGGAGGCTAGGGAGCAAGTGTTCCCTTTCATTTTCCATCTTGCCTCTGCCCCTAATGGAGTGAGAAGGAGAACAGAGGCCTGCAAGTCCTAAAGATGTCATCCACTTGTCCAACCACTGATTAACTAAGGATAAAAATTAAATGCACGCAAACTTATCAGCTATAGGTCTAGACACTGGAGATTATCATCAATGAATAAACCAAAGTCCCACTCCTTTTGGAGAGAAAATTCTCATTTCTCTCCCCTGGCCTGGTTTGTGGCTCAATAATATCAGGTTAGGAGTGCAAATCTCCTGACATATCTATGGAACTATAATAATAGCACTCTGCATGCAGTGAGATCTGGATTAAGTTCCTATTCTGTCCACAAAGAGGGTACCTCTCACCACCTTCACTTCTTCCTCCTTGGGAAGTGCTAGGGGTGCTCCTTCATGGGATTGTTATGAGAACTGATAATATTAATAGATAAAGCAACTGGCACAGTGTGCCTTGTACTTAGTAGGCATACAATAATGAGAGTTTTCTCTTTGGTTTTCTCACTTTAGAACCACAATGCCTGATACAAAGGAAGAGCTTTATAAATGAAGTTATCTGAGTTACCAGAGGAACTGGTAGGAATTGTCTATCAGCAGAACTGTCCTGCCTGTGGATAAGCAGGTGGAGAAGAATCTGGGGCTCTAGATCCTTCTGTTTTCCCTGAATTTGCCCTAATTTTCCTTTTCCAGCTTTCCGGAACAGAAGCAAGTATTCACTATTTGTAAGACTTTGTGTAGACTGAGGTCAGAATCAGCCTCAAAAACTGGTTAGATGAACTCTGTATTATAAGATTCCTGAATGTCAGTAAGAACCCAGCTTTGGAGTGGGAATTGGATACCATCCAGGCCTCTCACAAACAAGCCCTGACAACTGTGGTCATGTCAAGTGCTAGCCTGGCATGACTTACTTTGGACCCTTCATTCTCACTAGTAGGAGAAATAAGCACTCTGCCTTGGAGAAATACCCCTGGACTCATTCCCAAGGAAAGCCTAGGATGGGAGGATAAAGATCAAAGAAAGTACAACTTAACTTATGCTTTTTCCAGCTTTGGAAACAGAGGAAGAAGGATTTTGTGGGAATAATAAAAAAAAAAAAAGATAAAAGGACATTTTGTTCTTAAGGTACTTGTTAGTTTTCCAGCAGACAGCCAGCAGATAGGAGTAGCTTTGTTTTCACTATGTGGAGGTGGTTCTGGCCAGGGCTCTGGCTGCTGATATTTTTCTAGCTTATAAAAATAGTGTTAACTTGGTTCCAGGTCTGTTCTTGGCTCCAGCATTCCAACTGTCCTGAAAGGCAATAATAACCTTATTTCTCTCTCAGGCCCCTCTCCTCTCAGTGGTTCTTCTCTATCAGACAAACTCCTGATTATCCATCCAATATTGAAGATGATGTCATCTTCTCTAGAAGGCCTTCTCTGACCCCCGGAGCTAACCTATGCCTTCCTCTTTGTTCTCACAATATCTTATATTTTTCAGGATTATGTCTGCAACATTGTCTCATCCCCTAATTTGTATGTTCTTTAAGCATATTGTCATTTCATCTTCATATCCCAGCAACTTGTACAGTGCTTTGCACATGAAAGGCCCTTAGTAGATGTATATCTAGTGAATGAGCGAATGAATGAATGAATGAATGAATGAATATCTTTCCCTCCATGGTAGATGAATGTTTCAGCTGAGAGACATAGTAAGCTGTCATTACAGGGGCAACAGGCCCTATACAGTGCCCACTCTGCCCAGTTCTCCAGGAGCAGGAGAGTTTCATTTGAACACTGCTACTCTTAGGTGTCTAGAAATCTCTGACCTTTGTGTTCCCATCATATTTGCAGGTTTGGGCCAGTTTAGGACAACTCTTTGATTATCAATACTGGATTCTTTGCCAGATGTTGAATTAGTTTAAATTGGTCATTTATGCCAGGTGTTGAATTGGCTTAAATTGTTCATCTGAGTTGAGTCAAACCAAAATGAGGATTTTGAATTTCTTTTCTTTTTTCTTCTTCTGTTTTGTTTTTTAATGGCAGAATAATTTATTTAGCCAGTCTTAGAAAAAGAGCTTCTGGTCCATGCCCTACTAGAGCAAAGCACATTTTGTTCCAGTGAGCAATAAACCATGCCAATTTCTATTTCACCATTATCTTTTCTAGAAGAGAGGGTAAACAGGCAGCAGATTTAGATAACTTGACTTGGGAGAGTATTTATTTATAAGTGTTGTATACACTAAGAAACATGCTTACTAGCAATGATCTGCATTCCTATACTTAGACTTAACTAAGCACATCATATTTATGGTGAAATTTCTTCTTGTAGCAATTTTGCAGTGCAGCATGTACAGGTATGTGTACCCTCATTTTGCCTGGGGAACACCTGAGTTTTGGAGACCTCTGGGTGAGTTATGGACCCAATAACAGATTTTCATTTGCTATCTCATACTTATTTCTCAAAGCAACTTTTGGGATACTGTTATTTTGTTCCATTTGCCAAATGGGGCAGTAGAGGCTCACAGGACTGCCTAACTTTCTGAAAGTCACCCACTTAAGTGGTGATACATGATTAAACCCAAACCATCTGATTCCATAGTTCACACTTCTAATCACTGTGTTCTATGAAATGGTAGGTCTATTAATATGTGATCCAGTCTGCTCTTAGACCTATAATATATCGTCTGAGCAAGTCATAGATCATGAAAAAATAGAGCCTTTCAATGAGGACCTATTGATAACTTTACTTGTTGTTGTTGTTGTTAGGTGCCGTCGAGTCGGTATCCGACTCATAGCGACCCTCATAGGGTTTTCAAAGGCTGAGTGCTTCGGGATTGTCTTGGGAGTGGATTGCCAGGTCCTTCTCCCATTTTTGCGGTGCTGGGAATTGAACTCGGAACCTCAGAGACTGCAGCGCAGCGCTCTACCCACTGAGCCAAATCCCTGCCGATAACTTTACTAGTTGGGATATAAGATGAAGATAAGAGGAAATGGACTTCTGGGAACTGGTAGCCTATCAGAGAAAACAAGCAAGTAAATAAAACAATACAATTATTTGTGCCAAGTGTTGAAGGCTTTAGAAAAACACAAAATGGGCTCAAATTTGAGACTCAAAAATTATATCACTTCCTAGAGGAAGTGATGCATGGTACTATAATAATTCATGCTCTGTCATTGCTTCTTGATAAAGTGGAATTTATTTGTTTAAGTTTCATTCCTAACAATGAGATGATAAGATCAACATTTTCAATAAAAATACATATTAGAAGAATCATCCCTCTTCTTGATACTACTGCTAGTAAGCCCATTTCTTTCTTGCCTTCTTTGTACCAAAGACTCTGCCTGGTGCTAGGAATACTTTAGCTCATGCTCCTTACGATAATCCTATAAGGTAGATATTATCCCCATTCTGTACACAAGTGAATTGAAGGTAGAAAGAGTAACATTCCCCAAATCATAACTAGTGTCATACCAATATTTGAACTTGAATTCAATACCAAAGCTCATATTCTTTTTCTCTAGACCAGTGGTTCTCAACCAGAGTGACTGTGCCCCCAGGTGACATTTGGCAGCATCTGGAGATAGATATGTTTATCATGTACAGGGAAGGGGGATAGGTGTGTGGTAGACAAAAGTGAAGGATGCTGCTAAACATCCTGCGTGCTCAGGCCAGCCCCCTGCAATAAAGAAGTGTCCAGCCACACATGTCAACAGTACTTCAGCTGAGAAATGCCACTCCCCTGAAACACCTGCAATGACCTTATGTCCTTTTGTCAATTGACCTATTTCTGTAGAAGCCAGAAAGCACGCCCAAAAAAGGTTTTGCTGGTATCTTTGTACTTAAAAAAAATATTTCTTGTTACATGAACTCTTCAATAAAGTAGCCGTAAGATAAGGAAACTGAAGTGTAAATGGAGGAGCAGGGAGGCCAGGATGATTTCTACCCCATGTATCTTACTAAAGCCAAGTAGCACTGACCACTGGCCCTCTTTCTACATGTCACGCACAGTCTGTCCACTTCCTTGCTCATATGTGTCACTGTTTAGGTTACCTATCAAGACAACCCTGATCATCCATCATCACTCAGTCTAAATGTTAACCCCACTGAGGAAACATCTCCGAATTTAATCACAATCTTAAAAAACTATCAGTCCTCCCTGCTGTGCAACACTTTACACCTATTTCAGTTTTTCCCTACCAAATCATATTCCCCCTTGTATGTCCATCATTCAGCATAGAACTGACATATTCCTCTGTATATAAGTGAATTCATTGATAATAAAGATAATAAATATGAGAGGATGTTGTAAACTCAAAAATAAAGATTACTAAATCTAAGGAGGCAGCCTTTGAAAATACAGATTCCTAGGCCCAATCCCGCTGAAGTTCTGAGTCTTAATAACTGGATTAGAGCCTGGTAATCTGATTTTAAGTGCAAAAGATGTCACCTGGACCCCAGGTCTCACAGCAAAAGGACAAATTGGCACTGAAGACATGGGGGTCAGAAGCAGTAGTGATATTCAGCTGCCGAGGAGATAGACCAGACCAGAGCAGAGTTGTGCTGTGAAGGAGCCAGGCCTAGGCTCTGCGCAAGAGCTGGGGGCAGGAGGGAGCTTATTCATAAACAGAGAGAAGGTGATCCAAAGAGGCAGGCGGTCTGCAAGAAATGGGGAGGATTGGAAGGACAGATAAAGTCATGCCAGGAAATCTGCAGTGCCAGTCCTGAGCAGATAAAGCAAGGACAACTCGAGGAGTTTCTACATGTGCATAAGAAAAGAGAGGAAGAATTTGTGAATGTGATTTCAAGTTTATTGCTTTAAGTTGAGGTTTGGTTTGGTGAAAACCGCCGTAGCCTGAGACCTCGGCAGCTGTGTGAGTGTGGCAGCAGCACATGTGTCGGGGGCACAGAGGAGATGTCGGGGAGGAAAACTGTGGGTTTCCTGTTCCCAGGCTTCAAGACTTCCTTGCAGTGTTGTGCTTCTCTGGACTGCAGATGAGTCTGTGCTGGGAGGCCAGTTTTTCACCTGTGGACAGAAAGCTGGGCTGGATCCAAACCTTGTGCCTACAGCCAACTCCCCAGCTCACCCATCTTTAAGTCTTGGGCCACACAATTCAGTATGCGCAGCTGAAAACCTGCCCTGAGATCATAACCTTTCCAGTTTGACACACACACTCCTGTTTGGATAATGAGTATAGATTTTAAAGCTAAAAGCCTACCCAGAGATTTTCTATACCAGAGTCTTCAGTTCACAGATAAGAAAACTGAGGCCCAGAAATATGGTGAATCACCGAAGATAGCACCAGCAAATTACTGTCAAAGCTGAATTTAAAATCAATGCATTCTGGTTCATTGGCCAGGGCCCTAGCCCATCTCCAAATTAGGAAAAGAGAGTGATTCTGGGTGTGTTATTCCATTGCATACCTTAGGTCCCAGTTAACGGCTACCTTCAGTATCACAGGTGGCCATTAAGTGGGTAAATTAGTTTTTCTAAGACACACATGAATAAGTCTCTTTGTTTTGTTGTCACAATCTACACTAAGCTCCAAAGAGTTTCCCTCAGAGCTGGCAATAATAAAAACACCTGGCATTCAACTTCCCTCCAAAGAGCTCAAAGCAGTTATTTTTATTTCACCTACCATTTATCGAACACATACTCTGTGCCAGTGTTTTGCTATGTACTTTTATAGTCACTGTTGTCAGCTCATAACCACGATGTGAGCTACCATTATTTTCTGCATTTAACATGCAAGGAAATTAAGGTTTACTAAGTTGCTCACAATAACATTTTAATGAAATGATAGATTTAGGCTCTGGGTCCAAGACTCTCTGACTCCAGGGCCCATGAGTTTTTGCCTACTTACCCTAGATATTTGTGCTTAGGTATGTTTGTGCCTTTACTTACATTGCCCGTGCCTACACCAGCACTTACGTACATCTGTAACAGAAGACAGGACTTCTGTTCTGGGTAAGTGTATATCTACATCCATTTCATGGATGAGGATGTTGAGACCCAGAGCAGGAAAGTGACTTTACTAAAGGATATTCACAGCAGCACAAATGTCTAGGTGCTACCAGTGTGGAGAATAAGGACAGGGTTATTAAACCAGACCAGGAGTGGGGTACATGGGTACTTTTGCATGTATGGTAGAAAGGAGAGAGATCTATAATATTAATGTTGATAGTAGTTTTGTTCATTAATTTTGTTAATTAATTAATGCTGATACTAATTTCATTCATGTAGTGATTTGCTGTTTTCAAATCACCAGCCCAAGAACAAGGAAGACATTTTTTACCTCCATTTAATGGTTGAGAAAAATGACACTCCAGGAAATGAAGAAACTTGCCAAGGTTATAAGGGACCAAGAGAGGTTAGAGCCTATACAAACCCTGATCTGTGTGCCCCTGCCTTGTCTTCACATCTGTCTTACTGCATTCTTTCCATCGGACCTTAAACGAGTACCTCTCAGTACATGGGGCAGGGGATCTTGACCCAACATGAGTTCCTGTACCTGGAGCCCCCGATTTCAAGCCTATCCCTGACCATCTCCTCAGTCCCAGAACCTTATCTGGTTTTCAGAGGAAATTTTTGCCAGCAGACTCCATCTAGTCTCTCATGTATCAGTACATCACTGAGAAGAGGAGCTGCTTATTTCTTTTGCCAAGCTTGGGAACAAAAACAGAAAACACACAGTACCCAGCCCTGGGTTCTGACTCCACCAGCCACCTGTTAGGAGGCCCCCCACTCTGAATTGAAAAGGTAGAAGACTGCTGGAAAACTGTTGGGGGGCCCAGAGTCTTAAATTGCACTTGTGTTGTTAGCTGCAACAGTAGGATTGGGGCCACTGTTTTTCATGGCACAGAAACTGAACACGTGGTGCTTCCCATCCATATACTATCCCTGAGTACTCATGTTTACTTTGGGCTGTGCATGTCAGCAGCTGTTGGTGGGAAAATGCACATCAGTCAGTTATTGCCCCACAGCAGTAGCCTCACATCTGAACTGCTGAACTGCTGGCTGCTTTCCTTATTATCTGTCTGTAGGCCCAGTTCCTTTCCTTGTTTTCAAATTTCCCTTAACTGTGCATTCATATAAGTCATTATAAAAAGTAAAGAGAAAGAAAATTTTATATAAAATTTCCCCATACTGAGCCTCTTGAGTATTGCCTCAATGCCCTGGTAACCAATATAGATGTCTAGAGAAGCCAAGAAGGAAAATTTGTTAGAATATAGAAAAACCAGACTACACTCTAGTTATATCATTCAGCAGCATCTCCCCCAACCCACCTTTCCATAACTCTAATTCTTATGCATGCTTTGCACTATGGCTCTGATGTAAGAATTTGGCTCTGAAGATAGTGAAAAGTAAAAATGTTGAAGTAATTCAAATCCTTCTTCTGTGGGTGGGCATTGTGTCATTGGGAAGTCATTGGACACTTCATGCCTCAGTTTCCCCATCTGTAAAATAGAAATGTTAATAGGGTTCTTCAGAGTATCTCAAAGAGTTGTTTGAAGCATAAATGCACTAATACCTACACAGCACTTAGAACAGTTCCTGGCAATGCTAATGCATCTGCATTTAGCTATGATTAGTGTGATCTCAACAAATTCATATTGAGAATAATGGCAGTGGGCAAAAGAAACTCAAACATCCATTCATTTAATAAACATGTGTATTCTTTCCAAATGTCAGTCATTGTTATTAAATGGTGTATTGTTGTTGTTGTTAGGTGCCGTCGAGTCAGTATCTGACTCATATCGACCCTACCTGCAACAGGCGGAACACTCTTGTCAGTGCTTCTCTGCTATTCATAGGGTTTTCAATGGCTGATTGTTTTTTGGGAGTGGGTTGTCAGGTCCTTCTATCAAGCCTTCAGCACCTGATGCTCCCAGGTGGTCTCCCATCCAGGTACTAACCAGGCCCGACCCTGCTTAGCTTCCGAGATCTGACAGGATTGGACGCCACAGTGCTACAGCTGCAGGCAGATGGTATATTACATATAGTAATAAAGCCAAATTCCTACTCTCACAGAGTTTCTATCCTACTGGGGAATTCATAAACTCCCATATAAATATAAATATGTACACGTATTATATGTGTGCATGTGTGCATTATGTGCGTTTACATGCATGTGCACAGGCATAGGTTTATTCATATAGATATATTCCTGCATACATACAATGTTTATGCATATAATGCATGTCTTTCATGAGTATGTCTTTCTGCAAATGCATATGCATGCTGTATATGAATATATAGATATGTGTGTGTACATGTGTGTATGTTATACATATGTGGGTATTCATGTGTGTGTACATATGTTTATGTTTGAATTTATATGTATACCTGTCTGATATGTTTAAGTGTGTATTTATGATGTGCCAATTTATGTATAAATGTTTTTTCGTGGTGTTTGTGTGTGCATATATATATATGCATATGTGTATGAACAGTGTGTGTGTGTATGTGTGTGTGTGTCATACATTATAATGTATACATAATGACATTTTAGACAATGATGGCTTGGCATATATGATAATGGTCCCATAAGATTATATTTCCTAGTGACATAGCTGTCTTAGTTTGTATAAATAACACCTATGATGTTTGCACAATGACAAAATTGCCCTACACTGCATTTCTTAGACCATGTTCCCATTATCAGGTCATTCATATACATAGATATACATATGGCTCTATATGTGCATGTCTATGTGTGGATATGTATGTAAATGTCTACAGCTGTATCAGTTTGGCATCTGATCTCATCAGATCTTGGTAGCTATCAGGGTCAACCCTGGTTAATACTTGGATGGGATACTGCCTGAGAACACTAGGTACTCTAGGCTTGGGAGAAGGACCCAGCAGCCCACTCCTGAAACAATCACCCATCGAAACCTTATGAAGAGCAGAGAAGCACTGACAATAATGCCGGGCATGGCACAGTGTTGGGTAGTGTTCCATCTTTTGTACATAGGATTGCTGTGAGTTGGACCTGACTTGATGGTACCTAACAATAACAACATGGATGTATATGGACATCGTGCGTATGTCCACATCAGGTGCTGTTAAGTGCTAATGAGAAGAGAATAGACCTGTGTAAAGTTCCAGGAAGTGCTATTGGTATACAAAGATCAGGAAAATTCAGCCCAGTATGGTGGCCTGTGAAGAAACAGACATTAATGAAGTAAAAGAGCATTTTATCACATAAGAAGCAAGGCAGAGACTAATTCAGCCAGCACATATATGTTGGACCCATACTTGCCTCAGTTGTGTGTGGGCACTGGGAACCCCAGGATGAAGATGCCCAGTCTCTCCCTCCCTCCCTGCCTTCCTCTCCTCTCCTCTCATTTCTTTTCCTTTTCTTTCTTTTTTTCCTCCCTCTTTTCTTTCTCTTTCCCACCTTCCCTCCCTCCCTTCCTTCCTTCTTTCCTCTCCTCTCCTCTCCTCTCCTCTCCTCTCCTCTCCTCTCCTCTCCTCTCCTCTGTCCTCTTCCCTCATCTCCTCTCCACTTTTCTTTCTTTCCTTTTTCTATCCTTTTCTTTTCTTTCTGGGGGTTGAGCGCAGGACTCCCCTAATCCTAGGCAAGTGCTCTAGCACTCAGCTGTACCCCAGCACCTTTTTTATTTTTCATTTTGAGACAAGATGTCACTAAATTGCACAGGCTGCCTCATAATCCTCTTGCCTCTGCCTCCCAAGTCGCTGAGTTACAGGCATGCACCACACGCCCAGCCCCAGCCCCTTCTTTGAAGGAGCTCAGCAGCTGGAGGAGAAGACAGACAGAACCTTCCCAGTACAACCACATACTGCCCGCCTGAGAGGTAAGGAAAGTATTGAGAGCAGGGGGAAAGGGTCAGCTGACTCTGCCAGAACCAGTTAGGAGAGCATCACCTAGGATGTGAAAACTGGGATCAGCATTTCAAGAAGCAGGAACAACATGTGTAAAGGCTGAGGAACGTTAAAAAGTGTGGCTTAGATAAGGAATGGCAGGTTCCATTTGCGTGTGAGGGAAGCAGTGGGGGCAAGCCTAGAGGACAGAGCTTGAGTAGCACTGTGAGGGCTCTGAAGCTGCCTGCATTCTGCTTAACTGCTCCGTGCCTCAGATTCCCCTTCTAGCGGTGGGGGTGTGGCTAAGTGTTTCCAGAGATTATTGTACAGATGCCTTCTCTTGACACTTCCGGAGCACTCCACAAGCTTTAGCTTTTCCAGGCTAGAAGCTCGAATGTAAAAGGCCTTGAATTCCAATCTAATGAGGTTGGATGCTAAAATTACTTTGAATCAACTTTATCTATTCCAGTAGCTTCCTCAGCACTGACTGTGATGTGAAAAATATGTGGAATGTTCTACATGGAGCATGTGCCTTTGGGAACATGGGTATGACTTTTAATACCAGTGGATGGCACTCAAAGGGGTGGTTAAAGCAGTTAAAAAGATGGCATCTCATTTTAAGTTTGGAGCAAAACTCACTTAAATGGAGTAAGCAGAACTTATTCTTCCAGGCTCGGAGAGGATTTAGAAATGGCACACTCTTGGCAAGGGTTTAGCACTTGAGCCTTGCAGCTGCCCCTCCCCAATCCACAGAATGGTGTCTGGCCAGGAAACCATGTATCCCTATCTCCAACTTCTGGATCTCACCATTACCATCCTCCTGCACTACATCTGAGCGTGAGTAGTGCTGAGCTTTGCCATCGTTTATCTTCTCTGCTCTCCACCACTGTCTTTTGTGAGAGGAATTTTATCTCTGCCCCTTTCTTATCACCTTTTTATCTCTTCTCTGTTCTTCAGGTCCACACAGAAAACATACAGAGTTTGCTCACAGTTGCTATAGTCTGAGCTGGTGAATATTCTTTCAGAGCCTTAAGGATTTCTGTGTCCATACTTAATGTTTCCCATCTCCAATTTGTTGGTGGCAGTGACAGATTATTGCACATGACCTCCCTTGGTTCCCACTTTAGTTAGAAATTACTGTTTACTGGAGACAGAATGGAAAATGCATGAAGGGACATGAGAAAGCAGTTTATTTAGATTACTTCCAATCATCATAGTAAATTGAATGCACAATATGGGTAACAAAAAAGCATATTTGTATTTAAACTAAGAATGACTCACAGTTTTATTTTTAATTTGATTTCTATCCTTATTTACTTATTGTAGTAGTTTTCCAACTTGAATGTGTCTATTCACTCAAGGAAGTAGTTCAAATGGAGATTACTGGGTCCTCTACCCACTGCCATCATAGCTGCTGATCAGTAGTTCACTGGGGCCTATATCTCTGCATGTATCAGCCCCCTATGCGCTCATGGGGCTCCACCAAGGGTACCTTAAAGACATCAAGAGAGGCACTCCAAGCCCAAGTTGTTATATATAATCCAGAAAAAGAGAAATTGAACACAAGCTAATAGAAAGAATGTATTATTAAATTTGTGTTTCATAAGTAGAGCAGTAAGCCTGCAGCGGTACCACTGTGGCTTCTGATCCCATCAGATCTCAGAAGCTAAGCAGGGTCGGGCCTGGTTAGTACTTGGATGGGAGACCACCTGGGAACACCAGGTGCTGTAGGCTTGGAAGACGGCCTGGGCAACCCACTCCCCCAAACCAATCAGCCATCAAAAACCCTATGAATAGCAGAGAAGCACTGACAATAGTGTTTCACCTTTTGTACATAGGGTCACTGTGTGTCGAACACCAACTTGAGGCCACCTAAGAACAACAACATGTAGAGCAGTAAAGAGATCTTTCAATCTGTTATACTTACATAAGCTGTGTACTACCTCCATGTTTATCTGACAGTACTTGATGTGGACAGTGAGCTTTATTGGCTATGCACATTCTTACTACCCTATTTATTTATTTATTTATTCATTTATTTATGTACTTGGAGGTTGAAGCCAGGGCCTCACACACACTTTGCAAAAGTGTTCTACTACTAGGCTGCACCCCAGCCCATTTTTTATTTATTTATTTTTATTCTGAGTCAGGGTTTTGCTAAGTTATTCAGGCTGCCTCTGGCCTCGAACTTGAGATCAGTCTCCCTAGTTGCTGGGATTACAGGCATGCACCCTGTTCTCACTACCCCATTTAAAGATAAAAAACAGATTTTCTTAGACCCATAAAGAGAGAACCTTTGTCTTCTGACCCCAGCACTTTCTTATACAGCTTCATCCATGCCAGTGTTAACCAAATTAGCTGTACATGAGCTTTTTAAAATATTCAAAAGCCAGAAGACATGTAGGATCTTTGAATCAAAGACTCTTTTAAGAGTTTGTGTTAAGCTGTTGATCTGTATTGTTACAGGTTCCTGGTCTGAATATAGCTCAGGGAGTTAAAAGTGTACCAGCCTATGATTCCGTGCTGTGAAACCCTGTGGGGGTATCTCCTACCAGTCTCATTAATATGAGTGAGAACTTTACATACCTTCTATAAACAGGCCTTTCACAGCTGAAACTTGTAAAGAAAAACCCACACAGTTGGATTCTGTGAAATATAACAAATACGCCCAAATAATGTGGATCTTCAAAGGAGTTCATACATTATCTGCTTTATACTGATATAACATTATTGCCTAATATGTGTGCCTAGTAATTGTTTCTTCTTGTGCATATCTCTATCACTAAATATAACACACAGACCATAACATTTAAGCAACTAAATACATGATTATCATACATTCCTGTCTCTCCCACTTAGACTGTGAGCTTCTTTTGGGCAATAGTATCTATTCCTATTCATCTCTAACTTCAGACCCAGCACTTAGATAAGTAAATGAATGAAAACATACATGAATGAATGAGTTTGCTTAACAACATAAGCACTTAGACTAGTAACCATGGCAAATAAAGCAATACAAAGAGATTGAGACATGTAGTCTAAGTTCTACAGAAATTTAAGAATGGGAGAAGTCACTTTCGATTGAAATAGACAAAGAAAGGACAGAGCTACTAATATTCATTGAGGGACCTCAGTATGACAGCAGTGTGCTGGAGAGACCATCTGTATAATTTTCATGTCCACCCCAGCAGCTTGCTTAAGGCACACCAGTAGTAGGGAGAATGCCCAGATGTCAGCCACAATGGTCCTTCAGAGAAGTAGGGGGGAAGTAATTAGCCTTTGAAGTGAGCCTGAGAGAATAATTTGTATTCTCCACCAGAAGCAATGGAATGCAGAGTATTTTGGGTAGACAGAATAAGATCAGTGAAGATACTGAAATGGGCTTGGAAATGTAAGCACTGCCATTTGGCTGAAACCTATGAGATCTAAAAGGGATTCCTCCAAGATCAAGCTGCAAAAGATCAAATATTAGGAGTCCTTGAATACCGTGTTGAAAAGTTTGAGCTTCTCCCCTCTTCCCACAAAGACTGGCAAGTCATTGAAGGTCTTAACAGACTCATTCCAAGCAAGGCTTTATATAGTTCTCGAGGCAATGGTTGGGGGAGAGAAAAGAATGAAGGTGGAAGTGTTGGCTGAGATAGGATGTGGCTGTGGGCCTTGAAAAGAGGATAGAGAATTTGACAACTTTTTAAAATCCATGCATTGGGCAAAAGTTATTTAAAATTTTGGGTGTTCTTTGTATTCTTCTGGCTCTTTATATTCTCCTATTCCTAATTTAAATGTATGAGAGTGTCTTTCCTTTTTTAATTGAAATCAGTTTTCTCTCAGATTGGACAGAAGATAATAATAACTTGTTAACTTGAAGGCACAGTAGTTCTAGTCTCTGGGCTCAGCATTCATTCAAATCTATTGTCTTTGGTGGAGCTATTCAGTGAACTCACCCACTTAAAGCAGAGCTATAAATCCTGAAGTTAAATAATTACAAGAAAACAAAGGACCTTCAGAACCTGAGAAAACACTTGTCACAGTATTCATGCACTGTAGCAGAGTCCAAGGGCCATTCTCAGGCTGTTGCCTGGCACTGTTTACTTAAGATTTTAGGTGAAATATGGTTAGTTTTGCATTAAGAAGTAATAGCTGACTAGAGAAAATACTCTTTCTCCTAGCTTCAATCAACATGTAACATCCTCATTAAGTACCAATTCTATGCTAGATACTAAAGATGTAAATATGAGCAAATTAAGTTCCTTAGCCTCAAGGAGCTCACCTTCTAATAGGAGAAACAGGGGCATTACCAGTAGCAATGGAAAAGGAGGAGGAAGTATTTTAAAAAATTAAAGAAAAAGAGGCTGATGAACACTGATGGAGTCACTTAATGGAGGGGCGTGAGGGAAAACATATAGCTTTCTGGACCAGGAATTATAGCATGATGCTATTTAACAGAAATAAGCAGAGGCTGTGGAGTCAGCAGGCTTGAATTTAAATTTCAGATTTACTATTACCCATTAGGTGACTCAAGTCCCCTTGTTAAGCCTCACTTTTATCATAAGTTGAAGATCAAGAATCATGCTTTCCTTCTATTCATATATCTGTTTTTATATGACAAAAGTTTCCTACTGTTAAGGTGTTGTTACTGGAATAATGGTGCTCATAAATATAAAGTATTTCATTCATTTAACCATGGAACATTTATTGAATGTTTTTGCTTCTGACAAGGCTAAACTAGCTTCCCAAACCCCTAAAGTCAGAAAAGCTGGAGAAAAATGTCCCCATGCATACAACTAACAATCATTCCTATATGAAGGTATTAGAGAAATGCTTAGGAAAGGACTTAAGGGACCAAGAGGAGCCTAGATCTGCACCCAGCATTTCCAGCCATATACACTCAGCATTTGCTGATTTGAAATCTACAGTTCAGCAGCTGAAAAGCTAACATCTATCTGGGCAAGCTATAGCAGAAAGATAAAAATTAAAGTGTAAGGATCATGTTGCCAGTAATAGAATAATACCATACACCTACAAGGAAGGCCAGTTAATATGACTATTATTCAAATTTATGCACCCACCACTAAGGCCACAAATGAAGAAAGGGAAGATTTCTACCAGCTTCTGCAATCTGAAATAGATCAAACATGCAATCAGGATGTACTGATAATTACTGGTGACTGGAACGCAAAGGTTGGAAACAAGAAGGTTCAGTAGTTGGAAAATATGGTCTTGGTGACAGAAATGATGCGGGAGATTGCATGATAGAATTTTGTCAGACCAATGACCTTTTCATTGCAAATACATTTTTTCAACAACATAAACAGTGATTATACACATGGACATCACCAGATGGAACACACAGGAATCAAACTGACTATATATGTAGCAAGAGACGATGGAAAACCTCTATATTAAATGTCAAAACAAGACCAGGTGCTAATTGTGGTTCAGACCATCAACTTCTCATATGCAAGTTCAGACTGAAGCTGAAGAAAATTAGAACAAGTTTTCGAGAGCCAAGCTATGAACTTGAGCATATCCCACCTGAGTTCAGAGACCACCTCAAGAATAGGTTTGATTCATTAGATATAAGTGATAGGAGACCAGATGAGTTGTGTAATGACATAAAAGATATCATTCAAGAAGAAAACAAAAGGTTATTAAAAAGACAAGAAAAAAAGAAAAGACCAAATTACATGTCAAAAGAGACAGTAGAACTTGCCCTTGAATGTAGAGCAGCTAAAATAAAAGGAAGACATAATGAAGTTAAGGATCTAAACAGAAGATTTCAAAAGGCAGCCCGAGAAGACAAAAATAAATATTATAGTAACATGTGCAAGGAGCTGGAGGCAAAAAATCAAAAGGGAAGAATGTGCTCTGTGTTTCTCAAGCTTAAGGAAGTGAAGAAAAAATTCAAACCTCGAGTGGCAGTAGTGAAAGATTCTACAGGGAAAATATTAAATGATGCAGGAAACATCAAAAAAACATGGGAAGAATACACAGAGTCATTATACAAGAAAGAATTGGTAGATGACCAACCATTCCAAGAGGTTGCATATGAAGAGGAACCAATGGTGTTGAAGGACGAAGTGGAAGCTGCCTTGAAAGAATTGGTGAAACACAAGGCTCCAGGGATTGATGGGATACCAATAGAGATGTTTCAACAAACAGATGCAGCACTGGAGGTGTTAACATGTTTATGCCAACAGATTTGGAAAACAGCTACTTGGCCAACTGACTGGAAGAGATCCATATTTGTGCCTATTCCCAAAAAAGGGGATCCAACTGAATGTGCAAACTATCAGACAATATCATTAATATCACACACCAGCA
>VMDO01010235.1:0-36422 GCA_007922755.1 Pedetes capensis | reverse complement strand
GTCTATGTTTTATTGATTATGCAATGGCATTTAACTGTGTGTGGATCATAACAAATTATGGACAACACTTCAGAAAATGGGAATACCAGAACAACTAATTGTGCTCATGAGGAATCTGTACATAAACCAGGAGGCAGTTGTTCGAATAGAACAGGGAAACACAGCCTGGTTTAAAGTTGAGAAAGGTGTGCATCAGTGCTGTATACTTTCACCAAATCTCTTCAATTTATGTGCTGAGCAAATAATCCGAGAAGCTGGACTTTATGAGGAAGAACACAGCATCAGGATTGGGGAAAGACTCATTAACAACCTGCATCATGCAGATGACACAACTCTGCTTGCTGAAAGTGAAGAGGATTTAAAACATTTACTGATGAAGATCAAAGATCATAGCCTTCAATATGGGTTGTGACTAAACATCAATAAAACAAAAATCGTTAAAAGTGGGTCAGTATGCAACTTCACAATAAATGAAGATAAGATTGAGGTTGGCTAAGATTTTGGTTTGCTTGGCTCTATAACGAACACCCGTGGAAGCAGCAGTCAAGAAATCAAAAGACACACATTGCTCTAGGAAAAGCTGTGGCAAAAGATCTCTTTAGAATATTGAAAAGTAAAGATGTCACATTGAAGAAGAAGATGCACCTGACTCATGCCATGGTATTTTCAGTTGCATCATATGGTTGTGAGAGCTAGACATTGAACAAAGGAGACAGGAAAAGAATTGATGCTTTTGAATTGTGGTGCTGGAGACGTCTATTGAATATACCATGGACTGCCAAAAGAACCAACAGATCTGTCCTAGAAGAAGTGCAACCAGAGTGCTGCTTGGAAGCAAGAATGGCCAGACTCCATCTTACCTATTTCGGGCATGTAGTCAAGAGAGATCAATCCCTAGAGAAAGACATCATGTTTGGGAGAGTGGCAGGTCAACGCAAAAGAGAAAAACCCTCCACCAGATGGATTGACACAGTGTCTGCAGCAATGGGCTTAGACATAAATAAGATCGTGTGCCTGGCACAGACAGAACTGGGAAGTGTTTCAATTTGCTGTATATAGGGTCACTATGAATCAGACTTGACTCGACGGCACCTAACAACAACAACAAGGATCATTAGGGAGGAAAAATAGTGGTAAATACTCTAGGCTTTTAGTTGTAACCCAGGAGTAAGGTAGACTATAAAAAGACAGGAAAACCAGATGCTGTAAGCTTGGGAGAAGGACCTGGCAGCACACTCCCGAAACAATCAGCCATTGAAAACCCTGTGAATAGCAGAGAAACACTGACGATAGTGCCAAGCATGGCATAGTATTGGTTAGTGCTTTGCCTGTTGTACATAGGGTCACTATGAGTCGGAGCTGACTTAACACCACCTAACAACAACAACAGCAGCAGCAGCAGCAACATAAAAAGACAAGTTTCACAAAAGTTGAAACCCATCTTAGAATCAATATGTGATTAAATTCAGTTAACCTGTCCCTCCTTCAGGTAACTGCAAAATCACATCTTTGCTAGAGGAAGATAACATAGTCACAGGTCAAGTTATATCTAAAAGCTTTCATATACAATATCTGCTTTCAATAAAAGATAATCTAAGATTATAAAATATGAGAATTTTAAAAAATCCCAAGAAGAAAACCAAACCCAAAAAAGATCAATCTATATATTGGCAGTATTAGGTATGAACTCTCAATGATTTGTGATTTATATGTTCAAGAACCTAGGTCAGCCAGGTACTGTGGTGCATGCCTGTAATCCCAGAGACTTGGGAGGCTGAGGCAGGAGAACTGCGAGTTTAAGGCCAGAGGCAGCCTGTGCAACCTAGGATGACTCATCTCAGCTGGGGGTGCAGCTGGGTGGTGGAGCTCTTGCTTAGCATGTGGGAGACCCTGAGTTGAATCCCTAGTAGTACAAGGAAAAAAAGAAAAGAAAAAGAAATTATAGACAAAGAGAGAATTCAACAGAGTACCAGGATGTGTGAAAGAAACGAGAATTCTAAAACTGAAAATGCAATAATTGAGGTTAAGAATCAAATACGTGGAATAAAGATAACAGACAATATAGCTAATGAAAAAAAATAATGCAATGAAACATAGGTCAGAAAAGAAAATTATTCACCAGGCACGGTGGTACACACCTGCTATCCCAGTGACTCGGGAGGGGGAGGCAGGAGGATCACAAGTTCGAGACCAGAGGCAGTCTGTGTAATTTAGCGAGAACTTTTCTCAAAAAGTAAAAAAAAAAATGGGCTGAGGGTGCAGTTCAATAGTACAGCACTTGCAAAGCATGCAAGTGTGAGTCCCAGTGTTCAACCCCCAGTACCAAAAAAAAAAAAAAAAAAAAGAAAAGAAAAGCCCTATCCACACTATAGCATAATATACAAAAGATGGAAAATACGTGAAATCTATAAAAGAGTATGGGATATATGGAACTTGGTAAAACAATCTAATAGAAATGTAGTTAGAATCCCAAAATAAGAGAAGAGTAATAAAACAGATGCTATATTTGGAGAGATGATGGTCAAAAATTTTCCCAAACTGGTAAAAAGAACTCAAGTGAGTTATTTCACCTTTAAAAAGATCAGTTAATGCAATTCCATACTTAAATGATAAAAGAAAAAAAATCTATCATATTAATAGCTGTTTTAAAAGTGTGTTTGATAAAATTCAACACATGTTCAACACATAAAAAATATTCTTGGCAAACTAAGGATAGAAGGGAACTTCCTTATTCTGATTAAGGATATCTACAAAGAAAAAAACTAATGTAAATACCATTCTTAATGTGAAATTCTGAAAATGTTTCCACTCTCACTACTTCTATTCCACATTGTATTGTAGGGCCCACCCTGTGCACCGAAGTTAAGAAAAATTAACTAAAAATGTGAAAGTTACAATAAAGTTACAAATAAAAAATAAAAGACAGGAGGGGCTATTTCTTGTTCTGGATAGATTTGTTTACATATGAAGAATTCACTAAACTATATATTTAAAATTTATAGCCCTTTAATGCAGGTTATGCTTCCTTGATAAAGTTTATTAAAATATCAAAGAGAATAATGTTTGTTAATTCTGGCATTGTACAGCCCTGTGTTAGGCACCAGAGATGCAGGCATGAGTATGACATAGTCTGGGCATGAAGAAGGGAGCCGGGGAAATGAGCAGTGTAACAGGCAATCTAAGAAGTTGTTTGATAGGGGAAAAGTTTGGGCGTATCAGCAACACAAAGTGGCTACTCCTGATGCAGCATATTTAGTGGCTTGTACTAGAGCTTTTATCTGTGTTAGTTTCTACTCCTGCCTTGCTATACTGATAAGCAATAGTCATCAAGAAAGGAAGAAATTATTTTCAGAATCTTCTTTACAAAGATACAGTACTTGTTAGTGATGAGGTGGTGGTGGATATTTTCTTTTGGGGTGTTTTAACAGTGAGCTTCTCTTAAGCAGTATATTAAATAGCCGTCTAACCTCCTTTGCTGAAATTAAATAATCAGTTACTCCTTTCTCCAGGGAGTTTCTTTTATATATACAGCCAGAGATTCTGAGCCCTTTGCTATCTCTGCCTTGGGCCCTACAACCCCATAAAAAGAAGATGGAATGGAGAAGAAGGAAAGAATACCCACTGGCCTGCCAGAATTTAGGCTGCAAGTTGGCAGGCAGCTGGCAGGACAGGACGGGGGGAGGACGTGGATGATGAGAAAGACAGGCTAACTCTAAGGGACAATGCCCACTGAACAGCACAGCAGCTGCTGCTGGGCCAACGCAGAGGTAGAAATCCTGGCAAATGTTAGGTGCTACATCTTGTCTCCTGGTTGCTGTATCTGGCCCATGCTGACAGAGGCCTGGGGAGTTGTTCCAAAGAGTAAAGAAACAACTTACTTCAACACATTCTGGGTTTGCCCAGAGGGATAGTTGATTGAATGTTATTTTTTAAATCATTAAACTTTTTTTCCCTTTGAAATACACAATATAAAAGGAGAACAAGCAGAGAAAGAGTAAAAAGTAATATAGAGATGCAGCATATATGCAACAGAAATGTGTACCCAAAAAACATGTGCAAGAATACACTTAACACCATTCCAACAGCACTAGTGGTTGGAGAAGAGAATGACTTCTGGAGCCAGACTGCTGAATTTATATTCCTTGACATCACCTATGCTCATTGTGATCACAGATCAGTTCCTTAACCTGCCATGTCTAAAGTTTTCATCCCTGGAATGGGCATCATAATAGCTCTTGTAAGGATTAAATAAGTTAATTTATATAAAGCATTTGGATCAGCACCTGGCACAGCATGAGTAAATACTACACAAGTACCAGATGATGAAGATGATGATGAAGCAGCAAAGACAATCTAAGGCTTTTACAGGATGGGAGTCAATGGCCACAGCTAGTGTGGAAATCTCTCTTATCATAAGCTCAGAGAGAAGAGGGCCTCAGAGCGGCCAGTAGGAATTAGCTGCCCCTACCAGAAGGCTTGTTTGTAAATCTGTTGAAGCTGCTGTTTACCTGCCTCTACACTGAGATGCGTGTCCTTTTCAGAGGCCTCAGCTCCCAGGTGATGGTAACCTCTTTGGAGACAATGCTTATGTTTCTGAAAATACCATTTCCCCTGAAGTTGTGCTTAGTGAATGGTTACTGAGCCCTACTGTACAGAAGTAGAAAGTATTAATCAAGGCCTAAAATGTGCCAGCATTATTCTTTCCAAACAAAATGGTATTTTTACACTTTTGCTTTCAAATCATCCCTTCACTTTTACAGATGAGATGTGACAGGCTACCCAGCTCATTTGCCTGAGGTCATACAACTAAAGTGGTGGTATTTGGGAGTGCCTCCCTCAAAGTGAGTGCCTTTTCTTGCTGTCCCCCATTACGTGTGGACCCAGGCAGGGGTCAGAGCACGGAGAGCAGGTTCTGGCCTGCTGTCCAAGAAGGTGGACATCAGGAGCAGGCAGAGGGGCAGAAACTTCTGGGAGGGCTGAACCTCCATGTCTGCTGAGGCAGAGATACCATGTCCACTGCACTTCTTGAAAAAATACAGTGTATTCTCCTGGGGCTTTCTATAATTCTTTTCTGCTCTCTTCTTCTGCACTGTTTATTTACCTAAGCTTTTGTTCTCTTTGAAACTCTTTTGGCCACATGTCCTTCATTGTATTACAGCCCTGTGCCCTTCATCCTACCCTGGCTTTCTTTTTTTTTCCCTCTCCAGCTGCTCTGCATATCACTTAATTCTCTGAGCCCTCTGGCCTGACTCTTACCCGGTGGGGGTCATCTTACACTCCCACCCCCAGTCTCCTGGGAAAGGGTGGGGGGAGTAGCGTCAAGATTCAGCTTCAGGATCTGTTTTCTTTTTGGTCTCCTTATTGTCTTGAAGCTTGGGGCCTGGTTAGATTAATCCGTCTAGGTATGATGGAGCCCCATGACCCTCCCCAGGGGAAATCCTGGCATTATAGAAACTTGGCCTGGTTTTTGGCTCTCAGAGTGAATTCCAAGCTTTGAAGAGTCTGTCAATGTTCAACTAACCCCCACAAAACCTCTGGAAGTTTACAGTGGAACCGAAACTCATACCAAGGGAGGAGGTGCAGTCGGAAATTGGGAGAGAGAGGAGAGCTAGCCTGCTAACTGAGATCTTTTTCCCTGAAATTTCAGCCTCTGGTGTCTTCCTGAACTGTTTCACTGGTCTGCTCTGTCTTATGGGAATTGCCGGGACTGCTGGTTCCTTTCTCCACCTTCAAGGAGGAGAAATTTCAAATGATTTTATAGATGATGCCATTTGTCCAGTGGCAAGAGAAAACTGCAGAAGGAAACCTACTTCTTTCTCACAGGAGAACTTGGATGCTGATATTTATTAACAGTTTCTGTATGCCAGGCACAAACTGTATGCCTCACCTATAGGATGACAAACAATTTGCATTTATATGGGACTGTTAGGGTCCTGGGACTGTACCTACCAATGTGTAGGAGAGAAAAATATCTTTTCTTCACCCATCTTGCCCTCATGGCTGAGGCCCCTATGATAAAAGACAGAAAACAAGAGAAGCATACAAATTTATTTAATATGTTTGTTCTGACTTGGAAGCCTGTCTAAGGAAATGAAGACCCAAAGAACAGTTAATCCTGAGTACTTGATGCTAGGTTTGATGAAGAGTGGACGCATGGAAAAATATGATAAAACACAAAGGGTGTGAGCCAACGGTAATAAACCAGGGGAATAGCAAGACCTGTCCAGATTCTTCTCTGTGACCTTTCCTCTTCAGAGATAAGCATGTCATTTACCTTCAGGTAAAGGTCTTATGACCTACTTCAGGGGAAAGTCAGAAAATCCTTCCTAGGTTTTATAGCCTACTTCATAGGAGAGTGATCTTCCTCCGTGATTTTCTCAGACATTTTCAGCTTAACATAGTCAATATGCCAATGCCACATTCTGAGACAGCATGTCCTGAACCCCATGAATGACCCTATAAAGAACATGCCAGTATTCTCACCCTACCACTGAGATAAGTAGGGTTCAAAGAGATGAGTTAATGTATTGAACTTTGCATAGCAAACTGGTGATAGAGCTGGGAATCAAATATAGCTTTGTTTGACTTCAGACCCAGAGCTTTATACCAACCAAGCTCTTCAGAATACACTTTCATCTCTTTCAAATTGGGTAGCCTCTTCCCTGTTGACTGACATACTCCTGCCTCACCTGTCTCAGAAGGGCCCCCTAGTCATCCAAGGTAGGTCAGGGATTGGGGCCCCACACTTCTATGAGACTTACCACAACTGAGTCACTTATTGTCTTATAGGTGTCTGCCAGTATATCTTTCTACCCTAGTAGACTAGGATCTTATAGAACAAAAGGAAACAACTTCCATCTGTACATTTCTGGCACCTGATAGTGTCTGGCTTATAACTGGGGATCAATAAATAGCTGTTGTATTAGCCAATTAACGTATAAAGTATCAGAAGGCAACTGTGTGATTTAGAGTCAATAGTTTTACATTTATTCAAGGACATATTCCATATTGCATAAGATACATTTGTGATACTTAGACCAATGCTCTTAATTTCAGTTTATTTTTAAAAAGTTAGTAATTTTTGTGGGTTAGCTTGGCTATTTGGATTGGATTTCAATTTGATACTTTGCCTAAAACCTGTGAGTGAAAAATGTCTTTTATGAAGTTATAGATCATAATGTCCAAGTAATCTAGATACTGTGTTGAGGTTAGGAAGAAAGGAATTTCTGGAATCAAATTTTTGCTTTGTCTCAACTGGGGATTTTGCTAGTGTTCTTTTAAGTCTCAGATTTCCAAGTTATTACATATTAGTCTACCTTTGACATGTGATCTCTTTGGGTGGAAATGAGAAATGAACAAAGGAGTGAAACCCAGTTATCTGAGAGTCTCTTTTTTGTTTTCTATTTCCCCAGCCCCCCTCAGTTCTTTGTATTGGTTTCTGACTGGTTCAAGCCGTGGACGAGTGTGACATCAGGACAAATGATTGGTGCTACATATATTGTGGCTTTTGCTGATATAAACAACTTTGGGGTTATTCTCTATAATGTCTGAAAGGTTAACCTGGATTGTGTTGATGACCTGGTACCTCATTTTCTTTATTTCTCCCCCCTTCCCATTATTCTACCTTTGGCTGTATACTCAAGGACAGAAAACAGATGTTCCAGTCACTCTGAGTACACCCAAATAACTCTGGGAAAATACACAGAGCTGAAGACAAGTGCATGAACTATCATGCCAAGCCCTGCTATTGACACTGAAAACTCTGAGTTGTCAGGAGTAACAATAATGTTGCATATATAGAGTAAGCCATGTCCTGGGCATTGCTCTATTCACTTAATCCTCACAGTAGCCCTGTCTTATGAGGACAGTAGCCCACAGTAGGCTACTATCATCCTTCCAATATTACAAATCAGGAAACTGAAGCACAGGAAGGTTAAGTAATTTCACTGACTTGCCAAACTTGAAACCAAGCAGTTTCTTCCCAGACTTCTCCCTCTTAACCATTATGGTCTTACTAGTTCAAGTGTCTAGTAAATGTAATTCAAACAAGACCCATTATCTTTTCAGCTCCATGGAGATGGAGCAATGGGAGAGTGGGAGAGTCCAATGTCAAGGTGTATAAAATCTCATTGTAGACTTAAAACATAAGATATTTTTTAATAGAGGTAAGCCTACTTTTGGATTTATGTTGGGTGAACCACATTTCTTTCAAAGTCAAGACATTGCTTCTTCTAACAATAGGATTATAGATATTTTTTCAGCTGTGTTTCTCCCCTTCACTTATTTGGCCTAAGGTTAACCCTTTGGGTTTGCATTAGTGGCACTATAACAATACATTTTGAAAGAGACCTAGTACATTCAGTTATGATGTCTGGGAATACTTAGGAATCTTGTACATAGCCAAAAAGAAAGGAGCTGGTTTCGGCAGGCTCCATGCATTAGTATAGGCTAAAGTAGAGTTGGAGTCAGGTACATCTTGTTGTGACACTCTTGCACCCCTACTCTAGCAGCAAGGAACCTGGACAAGTTACTTCAAGAACTTTTTCTCATTTTTTTCTATTTGTAAGAACAACGTGGCGGTTACCTCAAAGGATTACTGTGAAAATCACATTTGTAAAATGCCAGGCACAAAACAATCTCTCAATAATCAAGGGAAAATTTTTTCTTCAGTGCTAGGAATTGAATAAAGGGCCTTGTGCGTGCTAGACAAACATGCTGCCTCTGAGCTATAACTCCAGCCCTGGGGAACCTTTATTCTTTACCAATGCTTTTAGACAGATTTAAGCAAGATATATTGTGAGGTTCTAGTAACTTTATTATTACTCATAAGTTGTTACTCAAAACTCGTCAGTGTTTTTCCCTTTATTCATATTTAAGAGCATTTGTCCATGATAAATGCATTACTGTTATCTAGAAATGTCTTGTGCTTTAATAGTATATGACTTGTGCCCAGACATTGATTCATTCAGCAACAATAAAAAAAATTAGTGAACCACTGAGGTATCAAGATTCAATATATGATTATTACATGTTAATTAAAGGAAAGATTGGGCCTCGGTTTGCTCATCATCTCACAAAGAAAGACAGCTGTGATACAAATTAATGACAGATCAAATGATAAAAGCTGTAAAATCAAGGGGTGGAGTAAGAGAAGGAAATGAGCCTGGTTCTGCCTGGCTTGGGTGCTTGTGGAATGAAGAGGAACATGGTCCAGTAAGGCTTCTGATGCTATATCTGAGACTTCGCATGGAGTCCATGTTCCCAGGTAGATTATCTGAGAATCAAAGGTAATGGTGGAAAGGCTACTCTAGGCAAAGGGTGCAGCGTGAGCAAATGCCCAATGACACAGATGAGCAAGGCACATTCAGTGCATATTCAAAAAGGGCCTATGTGAACCCTGTTTGTTCCAGACACTGTTGTAACTCCTGAACAGAAAAGCTCCCATTTATTGAAAACTGGAGTGTTACCCAGACACCTCAATCCTGGCAGCAATTTTGCGGCTGAGTATCATCTCAGTTCTTCTGATGTGGAAATTGAAGTTCTCTATCTGAGTGATGAAAGCATTGCCTAAGGGGATATACAAGGGATTCTAATCTAGGTCTGAAGAAATGGATCAGACAAAACAACAACAGAAATAATAACAAAATAATAAAAGGAACAATAGCGTTTCGCCTATTTTACATAGGGTTGCTATGAGCTGGACACAGATTCGATGGCAGCTAACAACAACAACAGGCGTATTCTAACCTGCACCATCTAAGGCACTGTAGTCACTAGTTTGATGTGGCTATTTAATAATTTAATTAAAGTTGAATAAAATAGACAATTCAGTTCCTCAGTTACGCTACTAATACTTCAGGTGCTTAGTTGCCACATACACCTGGTGACAACATTAGATAGTGTCAAGGTAGAACATTTTCATCTTCACACATTGTTCTATTAGATAGTACTTGTCTAAACACTTTGCATTTATTAAAATACATAATTTTATAACAATCTTATTAGAAAAGCACATTGAAATTGTACAGATGTGAAAACTAGGCACAAAGAAGATAGGAGACTTATTCAAAGTCACATGATAACTAAGTCCTTGTTCTTAAATATTTCATTATGAGGCCAACCCAGCATATTATGTGCTACATAACATAAATAAATATTAGTGAAAATAATAGAATTAAGTGCCTGCTGATGTGTAGATTAGGCCCTATGCAGAGAAAATGTCTTTGCTACAATTCTTGCCCTTTCAGGACCTCCGATTGGCACAGCTTTGCACACATGACCTGGTGGTCTGTAAAGAGTTCCTTGCCCAGGAACTCCAGCCTCTCAGCTAGCTTAGTTAGATGATTCATTTGATGGAATTTATGTCTACAGCCATACTACACTGGCATCCTATCCCATCTGATCTCAGAGGCTATGCAGGGTCAGACTTGGTTGGTACTTGGATGGGAGACTGCCTAGGAATTCCAGGTGCTGTAGGCTTGGGAGAAGGATCTGAGAGACCACTCCCAAAACTATCAGCCATTGAGAACCCTATGAATAGCAGAGAAGCACTGATATAGTGCCAGGGATGGCACAGTGTTGAGTAACATTTCATTCTGTTGTACATAGGGTCACTATGAGCTGGACCCAACTTGACAGCACCTAACAACATCAGTCAGTTCATCCCTTCAGAGGGTCAAATCAAAAGTCTCCAGTTGATAAAAATCTTAAGTAATGTTTAGAATTCTCATCTTTTTTCTTTTTCTGAAAAGGCATCCAATGTCATTTCAACAGCAGTTTTTTCAAGATACCAACACATCAGGCTAGGAGACTGAAAAATCCTAGTGTAAGTCCTACCTCTGCCTCCTAGCAGCTGAATGCGTTTGATGAAATTACTTCAGCTCTCAGAAATTCAATTGTTTTCAACTGTGTACTGCAAATAAAATTCACATATCACAGGATTTTTCTAAAGATTAAATAAAGGGTACAGTGTTTGAGGATGCTTTGCAAGCTATAAAATACTTTATATAGCTATAAAGTGGGAGATAATTATAATACAAATGCTAGAACTTGGGATGTTTTTCTTCTCTATAACCCTATAAAGTTTTCAAAGCATCTGTGGTGTGATAAATTACAGGATAATATACTCTTAATCATAACATTTGCAAAGGTTCTTTTTTCTTTTATATAAATGTAGTAGGTACTGTTTGGATGGAAGGATAGATAGTTGGATGGATGGAAGAGAAAGAGGAAGATAGCACATAAGAATATGTAAGAGCTGCTCACTGTTTTAATTTTTCCTTTAAAATTTTGTTTTTAAACATATTCCTTGCTATGAACTATATCTGCCTTTTGAGGTGTAGAAATCTCTCAGTGAGAGGCCTTGAATTGATTCCTTCAGTCAGTAACCTTGTTTTTCTGGAATTTGTTTTTGCATTCAACAAAAATTTATTGAGCAACAACCATCAGCTAGGCATTGTGCAAGTTTCAGAGAAAACACAGTTGAAGATGTCTTTTTTTTTTTTTTTGGTTCCTATTTCTTCAGCTGCTAATTCTGCTCTTAAACATTCTGAAGAATGCAGAATAAATTGATACTTGTACAGTCATATGAAGGGCCCCAGCAATGCTAAGGACTACACCGGCCAAAATCTCATCTTGTGAATTGTTTCCTGATGTACATATACAGCCTGTGATTTTTCTGCAGATTGTGAAATGTGTTTATTCAGAAGTAAGAGAGCTCCTCCCACTGTCTCATGCTTTTCCCTGCTTGTCCTTGGGCCTCTTTTCTAAGTCCTGCAGGGCCTTGGGAAAATGAAAATGTCAGCTCTTCAATTCATGTGGTCTCAGAGAGCATCACTGATGCACTGTTGTTGTTGAGTTTGGGGTGACACTGGGCAGAATGTAGAGAATCTCCCCAAGGGAAAACCACACCAGGCCTATCTCTTGCCAGTGCCATACAGGCTTGGATGGTGTTGTCTAAGTCTCGGGACTGGAAAACTAGGATCCTGGGAAGGACTTTTTTGTTATTGTGTTTCCAGGCAAGGAGTCACTTTACCTGGAATATTAAAAGAAACACTGTACACCGAGAATGGCTGAGGGAGGAACTCCATTTGGGATCCATTTCTCTCATTATGGAGATGGAAGAATAAGTTCAAACTTGTGGCAGAATTGGGACTAGAACTCAGATTTTTCTAACTTATAGCCTAGGGCAGTCACTGTGTTCCATGATAAATTAACATTTCCAAGTACATTTCTTGTATATAAGATACTTATAGCATCATAAAGTGAGAAGATATTGAAAGAATGTGGGCTTTGGAGTACCAGAGAACAAGGTCAAATCCTGGCACTGTTTCTTATATCTGTGTGACCTTGAGTTAGTTACCTGAGCCCTCTGATCCTTTGTTCCCACATCTATTAAAAGGAAAAAAGAATATTTACCTTTTATGGATCTTGCAAAGATTAAATGAGAGAATATTTAAAGAGCTTAGCAGAGTGCTCAGCCTTACATGTCTTGTGTGTTTGCATGAAACAAAGAATACAGTTGATTCTTGAGAGACAGTTCAGATGACAGTGATGTTGATGATGACGATGATGACCATGGTAGTGATGAGGTGACATGGATACCACTGATTAAGTAACTCTGTTTGAACATTTTCTGAATTACCAAATCAATCAATCGATTTTGTTGTTTTCCTCATTTCATAGCAGATATTTCTATTTCCAAATTCTGTTCTTTTCTCATTCTAACTCACTAGTTCTTAGGTTCTTAAGTCCCGATAAATCCACTGTGAATCTAGCCAAAAAAAGAAGCAAAGAAATATTTTCCATAGGTTTCTTCTTTTCCCGTTTTTGAGTCTCTGTCAGAATTGAATGATCTTATAAGGTTAAATTTGCCTATACTTTATATAAGTGGAATCAGTGAATATGGGTCATTCCCAGGGATTCCTTGGACTCATTTGTAATACTGTGAACCACCAGTGATCAACTCTTCTGGGAATCTCAACATCAAAAGCTTTTAGCCCCCTGTATTTTGGGATATACAGATAGTAAACACTGACTGCCCAGTTATTGTTTTTTTGTCTCTAAGGAAAACCTACAAATCTTAGTGATAAAGAACCAACACTGTGGAATCAGATTAACTGGTTTTGTATCACAGCCCTACTCCTTGGGAGCTCTGTGACCCTGGTGAAGTTTCTTTTCACTTCTAAGCCTCAGTTTACTCATTTGTAAAATAAAGATTGTAATAGTACCAATTGTATTAGTAAGTTATTTCAAGAGTAAAATGATACATGTCTAGAGAGAGATCTTGCAAAAAGAGATTAGCTAAAATTAACTCATATCTGGGGTTTCTTCCTTCCCCAAAACCCTGTGCCCTAAATGAGGAACTGTGTCACTCAGGGTCCATGCAGAAAAATATCAATACTTTGAACAAGAGGGAATTTAATATGCAAAAATGGTGACCAGATAATGAAGGAGCTGAGAAGAAGCCAGAGAACACTCATAGACTGGGGGCTTTAAGGAAAAAGGGAGTGTTACCATAGTCTCAGGGCCTGTGACACCAGAAGATGCTGGAGCTATGATGGTCCTGTCGACAGAACTGAAGGCAGAAGGGAAGCCACCTCTGTGGGATCCTCTGCCTGCGAGGAGGGAAGAGTTGGAGATTAAGTTCTGGCTTCCCCTTTCCTCCAGCCCTCAGGTCTCTAAGCAGGGCTGACCTTGGCTGAGTCTGGGAACTGCAGTCTGCAGAGGCAACCCCACCCTACTGAGCAGAGCAGCAGG
Source organism: Pedetes capensis (assembly GCA_007922755.1). NCBI lineage: Eukaryota > Metazoa > Chordata > Mammalia > Rodentia > Pedetidae > Pedetes > Pedetes capensis. Next base: position 22,664 of record VMDO01010235.1, on the reverse strand, counting down.
CTTGGTCTGAAAACATACTGGCCCAAGACTCTTGCAGAATAGAGTCTCAGAATGCAGTTGCCTATAAGCTAGGATCTAACTACTATGGTAACCAACACAGAAAGTTTGGAAGAGCCCTGCTTCCCCCTGCTGCTGGGACTCTGAAGAACAGTAGCAGAGGTGTACAAGTTGCTGTGCTCTGTGGGGCACGTGCCTCCCGATCCGTCCTGGAGGTTGGGACGGGCTGCACTGCCACGCACACAGATACTAAACACAATTCACTCGGGACCCTCAGGTGAGGGGTGCAGACTCCTGTGGCCCTCGAGACCCTGGCAGAGACAGTAGAAAGGAAAAGCCTCAGGCGCTTTTGCCTTCCAGGGGCAAACACCTGTGTTGGTCATCTCGGTGGTCACGAGGAGACAGCTATTGCTTCGTCAGTGATCAGATGGAGAGCAGGTTCTTTTCCTTGTTGAGGATTGTGACGGGAGAGCATTCTTTCCTCACCAAAGTTCCGGGGGAGAGCAGCGGGAGAGGTGTTTCCTCATCGGTGGTCAGGGCAGGAATGGGCAAGAAGGTGCAGAAAGGGGGGGGTCCCAAAAGGGGTGCCAAAAAGATTGAGCTGCCGCAGCACAGCTCTTTATATAGTTCGCCCATGGAATGGCCTGAGCCAATCAGCTTTCAGTCCAATTGTCCAATCAGGAAGGGTTTTGTACAAACGTGCAACCAAGTTACTTTCATTTTCCCTAGATTTCTAACATACAAACCAGATATTCAAACGCCATTTTCCCAGTTTGGGAGTTTTTGCCAATTTCCTCCCAATTTTTCCCTACATGCTCAGAGGGTACAATTTGAAAACAAACGATGGAAAAAACTAGAAAGCTGTAAGAGGCCTGTCTATGGCTCCCTACATCCCATTTTCTAAATAGCCTGCTTGTTGAGCAGCCAGTGCCTTCAATATCTGAGGATTTGTGGCCTGATATGATGCTCCCACTCTGCCTTTCATCTGGCCAATTCCTGCAAAACTCAGTATGCACCAAACTCCTTGGGAAATCCCTCTGAGTCTCTGCAGTTCCTCCTGTGGATGTACACTGATATCCCTGCATTAAAATTCTCCATTTAAGCTGCTTTGTCCCTCATGAGACTGTAATCATGCTCAGCACAGGGTGTGGTCTTCTTTATCCTTGTAACCCCAGACATTCATACTCTCCTTCCTTGAGCTAGCAACTGTGGTGGGTCCTCCACTGCTAAGTATGTGACTTAGGCAGTGCCAACTTCTTGCAGCTTTTATCAGAAGGGGAGTGAAGGGTGGATGATGTTTCAAACTACCAGGGTCTGTCCTGCTGGGGAAGTCCACTGGTGCATGAGAATGTTGATCTGAGAGACCCCGTCTTTTCTAGAGAGTCAAGAAAGCCCATTCTCAGGAAGTAACATCTGAGTTAGGAATAGAAAGGAGTTAGCCTGGCAGAAAGGTTGAAGAATGCTAGTCCAGGAAGAGGGAAGAGCACATGCCAAGATCTTGAGGTGTGAAAGAGCATCCTATATTAGAGATTGAGAGCAGGGTGGCCATGGGCAGAGCTGATGAGGTCATCAGAAACTGTTTTCTCCTGCATCCCAGTGAGCCCTATTCTGCTCCCCTATCCCCTCTTGCTTGATATTATAGTCATGCATGTTTTCTGCTCATCTACATCATATGGAGTATATCACTTTGTCCATAGAAAGTATTTGTTAGATATTTGAATAAATGAAAGTAGAATAGCCTAACTAACTCTGTAATCATATTTGTTATTTCACTTGCCAAGCAAGTATCAAGGAAGATAGTCTGTGTGGAAGAGCCTGAGTTCATCACATTTATGGGAAGCTTTCTGCTCTGGGGCATTCTTTTAATAGGGACTCACTCTCACTTGCCTTCTCCTTCACACTTGAGGCTTTGCAATAAGTAGAAGTAAGAATGGTGATACAGGAATGCCAAGAAGATTCAGTTATCAAACTCCTCTTTTGCTTTTGCCTTCTTTGAGACTAAGGTGTGACAGGTTAAACTGAATTGCATCCAAATGGGCTTCTTACTAGCAATGTGATCTTGGTCAAGTTGGTTAACCTCTGCAGACTTTGGTTTGTCTTCTGGTGTCTGTCTGTGACTTAATAATACATACTGGACAGTGTTAGTATCAAATGAGACTATACATGTTAGGATACAGCATAGAGCCTGGTATTCAGTGTGCACAAAATAACCAATAACTACTGCTTTTAGTATGTAAATAATTACAATTACAATTACAATTATTATTACAAGGTTAAATGTCATACATGGACCTGAGTAAAGCAAAAACAGATTTCCTAATTTGCTTGTAGCAAGCGAGTGTGCTCTTTGGGTTTCTGTTGAGCCTGGCCTGCACATGGGTCTCTTCCATGTTCTTTGGCTTTCTGAAAAAAGTGGTGCTTGTTTGTCAACTTCTTCTCTCTTTCTCTGTTTCTCTCTCTTTTTTAAAGAGGATTTTGTTTTATTTTCTCACAGGAGTGATTGGAGCAGATGTAAGGGGTCATGGCCTCATCTGTGAGGGACAGCCAGTGACGTCAAGGCTGGCTGTCATCTGCGGAACGTCTTCTTGTCACATGGGGGTGAGTGTGCCAGGCACAGAGGCAAGGCGGCCACATCCAGTAGGAGGCAGCCCAGGGGGAGATCGCGAGCTTCTGGCTTCTTTACCCACTCTACATGTCTCTTCCTCCCTCCTACACCCTTGCTTAGAATTGCCAAGTTGTTTTCTGGGCCCAAATTCTTCAAAAATTTGAAGGAGTTGAGTCTGCCTTCAAAACCACTCTGGCCAGAGAACCCAGGCATGATAAATAACTTGGGCCCAAAGATGGCAAAGCCTCACTCCTACAGACCAGTCTCTCCCCAAAGGGTAGCCGAGTCCTCCCTGCAAAGGGAAGTATGTTTTCCTTGGCTGCTAAGCTCTCTCTCCATCAATATAAATCCATCTCCCTGGGAGCATCCTGATGATCTATAGAATTAGGCTACATATCATGACTTCAAAAGAACACTGATAAGCAATTTTCACTTTGTTAATTTTTCTCCGTGAATTAGTAGAAAGGCTTTCTGCAAGATTGCCGTTAAAATTTAGTGCCTGCCCTAAAATTTATATCTTCTTTAAATGCATGAGTCTGAAAGCACTCCATTTCGATAAGTACCCATTTCTACCATATTTTTATTTAAAAGTCATTACTCTGTTAAACTGAGATGGACGACTCCTTGGATTTTTTCCCAGTTGAGTAAAATAAAGGGGAGAGTTGGGGGAGGAGCAGGGAGATGAGCAGAGAGTTGAGTGGGAGAAGGCCCAGTTCAGAATCTCTGCCACTAGGGAGGAAATCATGTGCCCTGTGAAGCTGTGTAGTAACTGTGGGACCACTGAGTTTTTTTGTACTGATAGATACTTTAAAGAAATATTGATGCATTACTTATTTTCTGTTCCTGGCTCTTGTGTCCTGCCAGTGCTAAACTCTGGGGACATAAGGATGACATAAACTCCCTCCATAGATGAGGTAGAGTTATAACAGATATTACAGTACAACATGAGCCCCTTAGATACAGATTCAGATTGAACTTCTGATACCATTTTGTGCCAGGCACTTTATAGGGTGTTCTCATACATGGCTTCCCATGTTGTAGAGATGGTAGAGCCTGCGCAACTGGTTTCCAAACCCACATCTTCCATTTCCTAAGTTTGGGCCCCTGGGCAGGGAGTTTCAGCTCTCTGGGCCTCAGATTCCTCATCTGCAGAGTGCCAAGACTTCTAGTCCCTGTCTCACAGTGTCAGAATTGAATGAGATAATGTACCCAGGGTGCTTCACCCAGGGTGACCCTGTACAAGGCCACCTCTTGACTACCAGCCCTATTGTTGTCTAGCAGAAAGAAGACAGTGGTTGACTCTGCTGAGAGAGACCAGGGTTACAGAAATCCACCTGAAGTGACATTTGGGCTGGACTTTAAAGAAGTACCTTTCTTTTCATGTTTCTCTGGGCCCTAGGCAGGTATTAGTGGAACTTCCTTAACCAAGTTTCAAAGTCTCACCTACTTCTCCCTTTTTGCAGCCCTGTGGTGAGGCTTTGAGCAGGAAGTGCTCAAAGAGCTGGCTGTCCTCACTGCCCTTAATGTGGGTCTACATTCACTTGCCTACACTAAATGCTGGTTTAATCCTACGTAAATCATCCCTTATTTTCACTGGGACACATCTGATTTGGCTTCTCAAGTCTGAGTTTCAGGCTTTTTTTAAATCCCACCCAATTCAGACTTCAGAGCAGAAGCAGTATAAGTGAATGCGAGTGATTCTGTGAGGATACCCTGCTTCTAAATCTCACTATCTCCTTTGTGGGATGAAACTGGCTTTTCCTACTATATCCTTTTTTTTTTTTTTTTTTTTTTTGGTACAAATTAGGAAACTAAAGCGTGGGAAATCCAGCACTTTTCCCAAGGTCACAAGGTATTAAGTTCTGGAGCTAAAAACTCATTTTTTTTTCTATCTGGTTTGAAAATTCACATTCCTTAATGCCACACTGTATTGTGCATGCTCACCAGCGCCCATCATGGAACGGACAGAGCATAGGCTTTCAGGTCACTGGATATAGATTGGAGCATCTGATCATGTACGTTTCAGCCCTGTGACCTTCCCTGAGCCCCGGATTCTTTCTGTTTTGTTTTGTTTTGTTTTGTTTTGGTACTAGGAAGTTGGCAAGCACTGCGCTACTGAGCTGCTCCCCTAGCCCCCTTTTTATTTTTTATTTAGAGTTAGGGTCTTGCTAAATTGTGCAGGCTGCCTCTGGCCTGGAACTCGTGACCCTCCCGCCTCTGCCTCCCAAGGCTCTGGGATTATGGGTTAGTTGTCACTGTGCCTGACTTAAGCCTCATATTATTCATCCATTAATTTGGGGGTAATGATTCCTGTACCACGGAGCTGCTGGATAACATGTATTATATCTGTAGGTACATAGCACGTAGTAGACACTAAAATAGTGTGGCATTCTTATGAAAGTTTCCCAGTGGCATAAATGGCTCATATAAAGCAAGTCTGGGGTTTAACGAATTTGATGGGCAGCTGCAGTTGGTTGCAATGAATGAGGGCCATAAAATGCCAGTTTATTATGTCTTGTTGTACTGGAAATATAGTCCTTGCCCCCACCCCGCTTTGTACTTGGGAGTGGGAAGGGACCTTCTGGGCCAAGGGGATTAATCATCAGCTTTAATGTCATGTCATGAGGGCGAGACTGTGGTCATACGGCCTCAGAAAGTGCCTTTGATCTCCTTCAGGTGCTGGGAGCCCTGCAAGCTGGCAACAATAACACCTTTGTGAGGTCTAGGAGAGGTGCAGGGCTGAGGAACCCATCCCAGGGAAAACTCAAGGACCCCCTTTGTTGTGGTTGTGGCAAATAAAACCACCAACTGTCAGGAAAAATTCACCAAACAGAACACAGAGACTAAAGGGGGCTGTGGGCTTGTCAAAAGTGTTTTTCAGAATGATCTAAAGGATTCTCTTTCTTCCTGTCCATTCACATTTTTTTTTTAGTGGTCCTGGGGGTTGAACCCAGGATCTTGCACATACTTTGTAAGCACTCTACCACCAAGCTGCACCTCCAGCCCCCTTTTTTATTTTTTGAGACAGGGTCTCACTAAGTTACACAGGCTGCCTTTGGCCTTGAACTTGCCATCGTCTGCCTCCACCTCCTGAATCTCTAAGATTACAGGCATGCTCCAGCACACACAGCTCTGTCCTTTCACTTCTGATATTTCTAATTTGGTGGGTTAATAAGACATAATTACCAAGAACATTTTCTGCTTGATCCAGGTTACCTCTTTCTAGGTCACCCCAAAATAATGAATGAATGAATGACCAAGTAATTGAGTATTGCTAAATACTTAGGAGCTCTCTACCTACAGGTTCCTGTTACCTCCAGGAATCTGGAGGAAAAGGCTGAGGTTGAACATAAGACATACTAATCAGCCCTTTGATATTTTAGAAGATACAAGTGTGGGCTGCACATTTATCTTCCTCGTGCATGATTTAATTAACCAGGAAAAAAAATTCTGTTCTTTTTTTAACTTCACGAAAGCAGAGCTGCTTGTTCAGAGTTAATTACTACCGAGTCACCGAAACACAGAATAACATATGGCAGGGGTTAGCCAGAGGTTGAAAAGTCACCAGGTCAAAGTCTGCTGATCCTTGCCATTGCTCCAGCACCCCTTTTCTGGAGCTGTCAAGTTGGGCTGTGGTTTGGCAGCTAGTCCTCCAATTAGCATGTCTGATGGGGAACGAACCCTGAACAGTAAGCTGGGGAGGAGGATCGCCCCAGTAAGGCTTGTGCAGAACAGTGCTTGATGAGGGCTGGAGAGTACAGCTGCCCCTTAAATTGCTTAGCAATCAAGGTTTCTCAATCTTGGGTGAAAGTGGCGGTAGTGGTTTTCTGTTACTGAGAGGATGGAGAGTCTTAAAGTCATAGGCTCTTCTCCTGGCCCTGCCAATAACTGCATGAATTTAGGTAAGATACTTTGTTTGTTAGTGCCTCAGTTTCTTTATCTGTTAAATGTAGGCACTAGTATTTTTTAATAATGTTATATTGAGGATTAATTTAGGAAATCTTTATAAATACAAAATGTGGTATTACTATAAAGGGTGGTTCATTAAGACTAGAATGATCCATTTTATAATGGATTAGAATTAGAGGTATTACTATGAATTCATAATTAGCTTAACATAGGAAGTACTTATGGATATGTGTACATATACAGTAAAGCATTTGAATTCCAAGCTCTGTTAGTGAACAGGGCCTAGAAACAAGAACACCTAGCAACTGTTTTTGTAAGTATGCCTGGTGCCCAGATTTTGCTTCCTAATACCCAAATCCAGTAAAGACAACCAAGACTTTTGGGGAAAATGATTGATGTTAGGATTAGGGCAGGAATATACACCATAACAAAATACCTGATGTCTGATATTTTATAAGAAAAGAGTATTTTAGCTTATAGTTCTGGAGGTTCAAGGGCCTGGTACTGGCATTGGTTTAGCTCTGATGAGGGCCCTGTGGCTGTCACTACATGGAAGATGGCATCATGGAGACAGTGTTTCCCAGAGAGAGAGAGAGAGAGAGAGAGAGAGAGAGAGAGAGAGAGGTAGATAGATCACACAGAGTAACCTGGAGCCAGAGCATGGAGAAGGGCCTCCAACAAGACAGACCTCTAGAATATTCCGTCCTGATCGCCCCTCCCCATCCCAGTGCCTCACTGTGCCCTTGGAAGGAGAGCATGGTCTTTTCCCCTTAGAGATCACCAGAATGTACTTAGGCTTCCTGGCTCTGCAGCATAACCTCTAGTCTGTTAGGAAAGACAGTTGGGAGCCTGTGGCCTTAGTGTCTTTGGGCTCCAGCCAGTGAAAAGCCTCCCTTCAGACCACACCATGTTGTTAGAGTTGTGTTCTTTGGGTAATGCCTCTGGTGGCACTCTACAACTTCCTCAGACCACCTAAGGAAAATATTCCCCCAAAACAAAGGGTGGCTGGGCCTTGGGTGGCTACATTTCACCCAGAGATATTGCTCATGGGGCACTAGGTAAGGTTTATCTGTTAAAGGATCCAAGGATATTCAGCATTATTAGTTAAAAGGGACATGCAAATTAAGCCACAGTGAGATCCATAACAGGTTTACTAGAATGGTTAAAGTCACAGTGAGAACTTGAGGAACTAGAACTCTCACTCACCACTGGCAGGAATGGGAAAGGGCACCACTACTTCAGAAAACAATTTAGCAGTCTCTTAAACCTTTATACCCACTGCGTGATCTAGCCATTCCATTCCTATAAAAGCTGGGCAGAGCTGTCTTGCCCCATGTTTCTGGAAGCCCACCAGGAACATGAAAGGAAGCCTCTCAGAAGATCAGAAACAAAAGCCTCCCAAGAGGCTGCCTGGCGTCTGGGCTGAGCCCAGCTCTCAGCAAAACACTGCGGCTAATGTGGAAGAATGGTAGAAGCACCAGAGGAAACAAATGGGGCAGCTGTGTTTCAGCTCCCTCCTGATACATTGCAAGGGAGGAGAGAAATCATGTTCTCCTCCCAAGGGCACAGGGTGGCAGATGGGGGTGGAAAATTCTAGAGGACACCCTTGGTGGAGAAAAATTAGCAACAATGACATTAACAGCTAATAGTTATTATACTTTTATCATGGTCTAAGGAAAAGGGGTATATTTTTAACCATCACAAATGCTTTATGCAGGTATCAAAAGTATGTTAAAATTTTTAGGGACTAAAACTGAGGCTTAGAGAGACACTACTTCCCCAAGAACACATTGCTGGTAAGTCCTGTAGAGAGGTTTCTGCACACAGGCTGCTGTATTCCAGAGCTCCTACTCTGAGCTCCTGGCTGAATGATGATGTATAGGCTGTAGGATAGGTCAGCCATGCACACATATAGAGTGAGTATAAGGCAGATCTTTTCCAAAGTCTGTTGAGAGCTGCAGAGTTAGAGCGGGATCACAGCTAGACCACAGTGCTCATGTTTTCTCTTCTTCCAATCCTTCCAAATTGCTGCCTTTCAAGAGGCCACCAGCCTAATGATAACAATAAAAATAAACAGCATCACTTGTCACCATGATCCCTTGGGAGGAGAGTATTTATGAGACTCCTTATTTAATCTTCCCTCTTTCTCTGCTGCTCTGTGGTCAAGTACTGAATTTGGCAATTTGAAGACATGCGGCCGACTTACCAACTCATGAAGACATTTTTGTGTTTCTGTGGAAGAGCATGAAATGAAAACCACATTGATTTTTTTCTTTCCTATTTACACTCATCTGTTGCGTGGGTGACTGATTCTGTGGCTGCTACGGGTTACAAAGCACTGATGGAAGTATTTGTGCATTGCCAGTGGCTCCATGGGGATGGACTCTATGCTGAAGACAGCCACTGCCAAGTGCTTCAGCACCTCAGTAGCTCATTTGGTCCTATATACCTTTAGTTCAGAGGCTTAAATAATTTGCTTTGTTGCTCCTTATTTTTTCATCTCCTTCTCTCACTCTTTCTGTGCTCCAAGTGCCTCTTTTTTTGTATGTTAATTAAATTTGCATATTTCTTGTTGCAAAAGCCAGCTTGAGTAGTTTCTACTTTTCCACTTACCCAGTGATTAGAGCTCCAGGAGAAATAATATCTAAGAGGCCAAAGAACCTAGAAGAAGTAATGAGAAGTTTTTTGAACAATCAGTGCTGAAAAATGAGATTGAAAGCCCCTTCTTAATGAACTGTCAGTGGCTCCTTCCTGCCACTAGAACAAAAAGTTCAAGTGGGAAAATTGAATGTGTATTTTTTTACTTTGTTCTTACGGATTGGGGATATATTCATTTCAAAAAAGAATGAAAGTCTTAAATCCTAAGGAAGTGAAACTTAGTGTGACATTATCATATATTTCTAAACACTTTTGTTGAAAGATAATTCACATACCATAAAGATAATTATCCCCTGCCATGGATTTTTTAAATGTCTACAGAACTGAATTTGATGTTTGATGTTTGAGAAAGAAGTAAATTGAGCACCCATCTTTTAGGTTAAACTATGGAATGATACCAATATATGGTCCTAATTATATCTCCAGGTAACAGAAGGCTATCACAACGCTTGCTTGCACTAAGCATAATACCTGACCATAATATATGTCCAGAAAATATTAGAAGGATACATGGACTGAAGTATTCTTAAGTACAGATTGAGAATAATGCTAGGCAGCAACCATAAAGGTTTGTTGAAAACAAATCATACCATTCCAGTTTGATGTCGCTGTTTGGATTGAGTGACAGACTATGCAAGGGAAGGGAGATACAATATGTGAAGTATCTGGTCTTCACTAAGGTGTTATCTACTGTCCATGATAAACTAACAATTCTATCGATGTGGGAACCATGGTGTTCATTGAATTATACATGAAGTAGGCCAAAAGCAAAAGTATAAAACTGATTTAAAAATATCAACAATATCCAATGGGCAAAACGGTGTTTGGTTGGGCTTTTCAGCCAGTGGCTTTGCTTTTTATGGAGCCATACAAAGAATGAGCCATAATTCTGTTAGTTGAGGGAACATAATAAGAAGATGCTTTTGAATGATTGATCTCCTGCCCAGGTGCTAGCTAACCATAGATCAGTCTTGGGTCCTTCATGACCTATGTTCCTATCATCTGCCTACATGGTAAAATTAACTGAATGTTCCTCGAGTTTCCCTGTAACCCCTAGTTGTGAGATTTACTGTGATCTTGGAAGGCAGGGCTAGAGTTTTCTAGAGTTAGGGATATGGCCCATAAAAAAGGGGATCCCAAAGAGAGAATGGCCAGTTATTTTTACATAAGTATTTATTCCTCTGTGGTGTATGGTATACCAATTTGCCTAAACCTGTCTACCTGACTGACTCATAGTGAAGGAGTTTCGAAATACTAAATCAGGCAGCTTCACTTTCCTAGTAAATCTCTTGGTAAGTCTCTGAATTCTGGCAGGATATAGGAGATCCTACATGATCTGGTCCCTGCCCACTTCTCACTCCATCCTCTGCTACCCCTCTCCTTTCATCCTGTATTGTAACAGGTGCATCCATACACTTATCTGAATTCACTGAGGCTAGATATATTTGAGAGTAAAGAATGACTAGATTTTAGAGTTACTGCTGTCTGCATGTGTGTGTGTTTCTGTGTGACACAATATATTGTGTAACACTGTTAATGAAGTGAGGGCTGGGGTAACACCCATATTCAAACACATTAATATTTCTACAGTAAAACTTTGAATATTCACATTAAGCAGGTTAAAGAAGGATAAATGGCATGATCTATTCAGATCAGATCTTACCACTAAATGAGTCGTTAAAAACCTTTTGGTATTTGGAATACTTCAAATGGGAGGTATATACTAGACCTGTACTTGCTCTTCTTGAAAAGAGCCTGTACTTACCCATTACTTGGGGCTTTGGGCATGTTGTTTCCTCTGCATGGAAGGACAGTATTTCCCTATATTTATTGAGTAACATCATTACCAGAATCATCATGATTACAACACACACTTATTGTGCACTTACTGTGTTGTTACTCCCAGAAAACTCTACGGGGTAGTTGTCATTGAATTATGACCTCAGATGAGGAAACTGAGGCTTGGAGAGGTCACAGAGTTAGAAAGAGGTAGAGCTCACTTCAACCCAAAGCTCAAGAACCCCAGAACCTCTGTTCTTAGTTACCATACTGCCATCAGTGTGTGTCTTCCCCAATGTTGGAGTCCAGGTGTAACTTCCATGAAGTCCTCTTCCCTTCTTGATTAGTTGGTTTTGCCTCCGCTGAGGCTTCATAGCTTTTTTGCAGAATTTTGACATGGCATTTATCATTGTCTGTCTTCCCCACAAACCTGAACTCATTAGGAGTAGGGGGAAAGTCCACTTTAATGCTCTGTCTCTAGGGCATATAGTAAGGATTCAACACGTGGTTTGTAATCAAGTTAACCCAAAAAGATATGGTAATAGATAACAAATATTTAGTATCCTTAGTGAAATGGATGGTAAACACCTGATCACAAGTTCAAGGATATAAAATTTAAATCTAAAAAAGAACAATAAATAAAAAGGTAACTTAATTTACACATGATTTGTAAAGAGAGGAATTTGTTGGGGCAACGGTTTAAAGATGAGCAAGGAACACACTTGTATTTAAGAATAACCGTAGCTGGGATTTATTCAGTGCTCACCATGTGCTGGTTTATTTGCTAGGCAGTGTATACACAGAATTTCTAACTCTCACAACAAAGATATGAGACTAATTTGGAATCCCTGATCAGACTAAAATCACAGCTGTATAAGAAAGCGAAAGATGTAGTAACCATGTTTTATATCAGAATAAAGGGTAATACTAATATATTAAGAAAGATTAAACAAAATTTAAACATTATTAGAGAGTGTAATCATAACAAAATGGCGTAATAGATTATGGTTCCCCATTTAAGAGGTGATAGAAATAAGGTCAGAGATATTGCAAGTTGTATGTGGCATTCTATATTCATTCTTTGAAAGTGTTAAAATGGTGCTGGACATATTACTCACTGCTATCCTTAGGACTTGAATTATGCTTTTGAAAAAGCAGCAGGAACTCCAAAGGAACCACATAATCCATAGCTGTAATATTTAAGAGAAAGTGCGTCCCACAACCAAAACTGAGGGTGATTGAGAGATGGGGCTGTTCTGACTGCTTAAGAGAAACCTTGGGACTAACTCAATTATTTTCTTATTTATGAAAGTCTGTGAGGCAGCCAGAACAGGTGTTATTTTCTGGTTTTTATTTTTTTTTTTAAATGAGACTTAAAGAAACTAAGTGAATTACCTGTGTCTCACAGTTATTAATTGATAGGGCTAAGACTAAAATACATATCTGAGCAAACTTCTGAGCCATGCCACTGCATCTTTAGTTGGTTCATCTTCATTTGCTGAAATTGAAGGAACCTACAGCTGGTGAGAGTCTGGTTTGTAACAGAAAGTACTCCTGGTTCCATGTCATTAATGGTCACTGTCATTATGAATAAGTGTTCCACTGAACTGCAAGCCTGTGGTTCCTAATTAATGTACATAAAAAGTACCTGGGAAACTCCTTTTAAAATGCAGTCCCTCATATGTTAGTCCCATAGGGTCTGTTTCATTAAATTTTGCTGGGAAGTGTTATGTAACAATTTATAATTTGATTTTATTTACGCATTTGTTTATTCAGTGCTGGGGATTGAACCCAGGGCTTTGTGCATACTGTGTGCACTACCACTGAGCCACAACTTGAGCCCCGAGTCTATATTTGTAATGTGTACCCAGGTGATTCTAATGAAGGATTTTCAGAAAAACTGCCTCAAGGGTCTTCAGAGCAGCAATTATAATTTTCCCTCACTGTTTCCTCGTTGCCCAACAGAGTATCTTATACATAGATAAGGTCTTAATTTTATGCATGATGGCTTTCAGAGTGAAGGAAATAAATACAAATTAATATAAAATGAAGGAAATTGAGTTAGAGAATCACTCAGTCCCTGATGGGCTCGGGGCACATTAGGGGGTTTCTTTACTCTTCATCCTTTCAGACACTAAGGTGTATCTTGGTAGGCTTAGGTAAAGACATTCTGGGAAGCTATGACTTGGATGGGGTTCCTGGTAGAATCTGCTTACAATTAGACATTATAGAATTTTTATTTTCACTTGAAACAGTAAGAGACCCTGTTTGCATCTCTATACACAAAGCCAGAAACCAAAGCACAGACACATCAGTACACAACAGGAAACCGCAAAGGCCCAAGATCTTTCAATGTAAATAGGAAGTCAGAATTTACTTTTGAAGCCACAGTGCCAAGCTGAAGCACAGATGTTTAATCCAGCTCTCTGCCCATCTCTTCCTTGAGCCCAAGTTCAGATGACAGATCATGCCACCTGGTAAAAGCATTTGAAATGTTTGTTCTGATCAGACTTGGAACAAGCTTCTTTTGTTTGTGCTGGTGAATAATTTGGGACACAGGTGCAGTTTCAACTTGAAAGCATTAATTGGTCTCCCCGGTTTTCCCTGCAATGATATTTGAAACCCCATCTTCCTCTCCAAAGTAATCTTAATCCGCATCCATTCATACAGCACTTGCAATTGATAACTCTCTCTCTCTCATATACCCCATCTGTGGACCTTTGGCTCCAAGTGCATAGTGGGACAACATTAATATATACTGTGTTTGTTGGTTTTCTGTCTGTAGTTTCTTTTGGTCACTCCTATGAGATTGAGAGGGGCTGGGGTTTAGCACAGTTGGTAGTGTGCCTGCTCTGTGAGCTCTGAAGCCCTGGATTTGATCCCCAGCATGGCAAAACCAGAAAAGGATGTGGCAGCCCACTCCTGAAATAATCCGAAACAATTAGCCATTGAAAACCCTATGAATAGCAGAGAAGCACTGATGTAGGGCCAGACATGGCACAGCGTGGGGAGTGTTTTTTGTTGTTGTTGTACACAGAGTCACCATGAGTTAGACCTGATTCGATTGCATCTAACAACAACAACATGACATTGAGAAGTAATAAATAAGAAACAAATGATCATCACCATTTTGAGATAAGGAAAATGTAGAGTGCTAGGAAAGACATGAATTTTGGAGTCAGATGGATAGACCTTTGCTCACATCCAGAAAGTGTAAGCTTTCTTACCAGAGTGCCCTCTTCTCTTCAGCCAGTTGTTTTGAGTATCTGCTATAAGCCAGTTACTGGATAGAAAAATGGTGAGCAGAAGTAGACATAGATCTTACAGCTTTGTGAAGGATATGGATGCCAAGCAAATAATCATAAACATGTATAAGTACAGATGTTGATACGTGCTTTGCCTACAGCCCACTGAAGGAAGTGCAAATTGGAAAACAGATTTGAATATGCACATTCCCAACACTCCACTAATTCCGTTCCTAGGTGCAAATCTAGGAGAAACTGTTGAACCTACTAATGTGTTCCCAGAGTCAAGTACAAGAGTATTCATCACACTGTTTCATAGTGGCCCCAAATCTGAGCAAACCAAATTTATGTTAGTAGTAGAATGAATAACTAAATTTCATTATATTCATACAGTGACATACATATTTAAATGAGGAAACTATATCTACATATGTTGTGTTTAGGCGCCATCAAGTTGAGTCCAACTCATAGGGACCATATGTACAAAAGATGAAACACTACCCAACACTGTGCCGTGCGTGGCACTGTGACAGAGCTTCTCTTCTGTTCATAGGGTTTTCCATGACTATTTCGGGGGTAGGGGGCTGCTAGTCCTTCTCCCAAACCTACAGTACCCAGTAGTCCTAGGCGGTCTTCCATCCAAGGACTAAACAGGCCCAACCCTGCTTAACTTCCAAGATCTGATGAGATTAGATACCAAGGTGGTACAGCTGTAGACTTATACTACAGATAACATAGATCAATTAAACAATTTTAGGTGAAACAAGAAATGACAGAATATATACAGAATTAGTCCATGAATAGAGAATTTAAAAAGAAGCAAAAGAGATAATAGATTTTAGAAATTTATATTAAGCCTGGAAAGACGAGCAAGCAAATAATTGCACAGTTGTCAAAACCCTGGTGAGTTACATGGCTTGATGGTACTGGCTGTTGAGGGAAAAGATACCTTTATTAGGGGCTTTGAGAAACTGACATTTACTGGTGATGGATGCATAAGTACTTAACAACAACAACAATAACAACAACAACAACATATATTTTCTACATTCCTCTGTGTGTATGGTATATAAGTGCTCTTTAGCAGAGGACCCACCATGAGAGCACAGTCCCACATACCTGGTGCAGTTTGAGCTTTTGGGGAGGCTTCTGTAAGGCAGTGATATTTGAGCTGAGAGATTTTGACTAGATGGTAAAAAAATGTCCAGTGGGGAGAAAGGAAGGTTTTGAGTGGCAGTGGCCAGTGATCAAGAGAAAAGTGGTCAGAAATGGAGTTCAGGAGGATATGGGAAGGAAATTGCCAGCCTTGATGTGGGTTGGGCTGGTACAAGTTAAGGTTGCAGAAGCAAAGGAGCAGAACATGCTTGGGTTATAAGCATTGGGAAGGATTGTGGTCTTTCATCTTAAACTGAAATGTTTTAAGCATGGTGGGAAACGTACTTGGATTTACAAAGAATCAAAATAATTGCCATTTGCAGAACAGATTGGAGAGACACCAGAGCAGATGCTAGGAGACCAAGGAAAAGAAGATTGGGAGATGGCGTAAGAAATGATGTCTTGGTAGCTGGCCTGAGATTATAGTGGGGAGATGGAGAGAAGGGTAGACATTTGAAAGACACGTAGAAGATCAAATCTGTAGCACTTTTTAGCAGTGAAGACACTGTAGTTGCAAGGCAGATGCAGTATAGTCTTCCCAGCTGTCTCATTTCATCTTCTGTGGTTACCAGCCAAGGGAGCAGAGACGGGAGAGCAGCAAGATCACAGCACTCCTGGGACAGATAGGACTTAGGGGGAGAAACTTTTCTCGTAACACCATCAGCTAGGTTTTTATGGGAAATGTTTTACTTGTTTGGCTCTTAGCTCTCATAAAAGATCGTCCCAAGATCTTGTAGTCATGTGGACAGAATATCACTTCTGTAGTCATCCTGTCCCAAATGCCTAACCTGAATCTAATCATGAGGAAATGTCAGAAATTCAGAGTGAGGAAGATTCTAAAAATTAATGTGTCTCTACTCTTTAGAAACACCAGCGCTATAAAAGATAAAGACAGACTCAAAGATGGTTTCAGAGTAAAGGAGGCCAAAGAGACATGACAACTGAAGGGCATGTGTGGTGCTGAACTGCACTGTAGACTACAGAAACTTTTTCTATTGCTATTGTGTTGTTGTTGTTGTTAGGTGCCATTGAGTCGGTATCCAACTCATAGCGACCCTCTGTACAACAGGGGAAACACTATTGTCAGTGCTTCTCTGCTGTTCATAGGGTTTTCAATAGCAGATTGATTTTTGGGAGGGGGTTGCCAGGTCCTTCTCCCATTTTGCGGTGCTGGGAGTTGAACTTGGGACCTCAGAGACTGCAGAGCAGCACTCTACTAACTGAGCTAAATCCGAGCCCATAGCCCCCCGAGTTACTGGAATTATAGACATGTGCCACGGCACCCACCTGGCAATTGATAACATTTTAATAAGGTCTGTAGATTAAATAATAGAATTGTACAGATGCTTAGTTCCTAATAGGATAATTGTATTACGTTTGTATAAGAGAATATACAACCTTATTTTATAAAATACACATTGAAGTATTTAGGAGTAAATGGGCACTCTGTAAGTCATCCTCAAATGGTTCGAAAAATTACATGTATTACATGTGTGAGTGTACAATATGGACAGAATGCTTGCATTGGGAGAATCTGGGTGAAGGGTATACAGGAATTCCTTGCACTATTTTTGTACCCTTTCTATCAGTGTAAAATCATTTGGGGATATAAAAGTTTAAAGTGTCAAGAAAAGAAAGAAGGAAAGAAGGGAATGGGAGGGGAGAAGAGGAGGGGAGGGAGTAAGAAAAGAAGAACAATGAACAAACTATGTGAAGGTCATGCTGTGTTTGCTGTAACCATCCTGGTGAGTTAATATGTCACTTATTCTACCCTATATAAAATTCCACTTGAGAATTTGTTTCAGAGTTCACTGTTAGATAAAGTATTGTTTAATATAACTGATACATTGTTTTCTTTCAGTAATAAAAGCTGTACCACTGATCATATTTTTCTTCTAGCTCCGGAAGCCAGGAAGTTGCTGTTACTACTATCAAAATGTATCACAAACAGTGGCTTAAAGCAATAGATACAGCTGGGCCTGATGGCGCATGCCTATAATCCTAGCCATTCTGGAAGCTGAGGCAGGAGGATGGCAAGTTCAAGGCCACAGGCAACTTGCATAATTTAGTGAGACCCTGTCTCAAAATAGAAAAAGGAAGAAATGGGCTGGGGGCAGATATAGTGCCCATTTACTCCTAAATACTTCAATGTGTATTTTATAAAATAAGGCTGTATATTCTCTTATACAAACATAATACAATTACCCTATTAGGAACTAAGCATCGGTACAGCCTAGTGGCATAGCACTTGCAAAGTATGTGCAAGGCCCTGGGTGTTCGACCTTCAAGTACTTATGATTCTAAAGGCTAGAAATCCAAAATCAGTTTCATTAAGCCAAAGTCAAGTGTTGGCAGGGCTGTGCTCCCTCTGGAGGATCCTTGCGTCTTCCAGCTTTGGTGGCTGCTGGTGTTGGCTCATCCCTCTGTCACTCAATATCAGCTCCCATGGCCATCACCTTTTCCTCATCTGTACTCACATCTCCTTCTGTCCCTCTTATAAGGACATTTATGACTGCATTTAAAATGGACTTGGATAGTCTAGGGTTATTTCCCTATTTCAAGATCTTTAACCACATTGCAAGCCCTTTGTTTGACATATGAGGTAACAATCACAGGCTGGCCAGAGAGTTAGTAGATCTACGTGGTTTGGATGTTCAATGAAAACTTCTGTAAGTCAGTGATACCTGTGTTTTGATTGGGAAAAACATGGTCCAGATGGAGAGGACAGTGTGTGTGTATATATGTACATTTGCCAGAGCCTCGAGTATCATGTTGAACAGTTACAGGGATAAAAAGTATTCTCCTCTTGTTACTGATCATAAAGAGAATGTATCTAAAATTTCTCCAGTGAGGATGATATTTTCTGGAAAACACACACACATCCTTTATGAAATTGAGGAAATGATTTTTTCTTTCTTTCTTTTTTTTTTTTTTGCGGGTACTCGGGGTTGAACCCAGGGCCTCATGCCTGCATGCTCTGCAGGTGCTAGACAATTGAGCTACACCTCAGCCCATTTTTTTATTTTTGAGACAGGGTCTCGCTAAGTTACACAGACTGCCTCTGGTCTCGAACTTGCGATCCTTCCACCTCCGCCTCCCAAGCCACTGGGATTACAGGCGTGCGCCACCGCACAAGGAAATGATTTTCTATAGCATTTAAGACAAATGGTCAGCAGTATATCCTTGACTAGCACCTAGGATTATTTTATTAGATAGCTCCATTCCACAGCCGCAGAGCTCTATCACTACACTATCAGCTTCTCTAAGACAGAAACTGTCAATACCTTAGTTTACTCAATATCTAGCATAGAGCATGGGACCTAGTTAGGCAATTCAGTATTTATTGAATGAATAAATGGAAGGCACTTACAAATATTTTTAAGCCAGCAGAATCTTTTCTCAAGTGAGCCCCAACCTAGCTCCTTTACATTCCATTATTCAATGAGTTGAGCTCATTGGGCTGCCATCCCTATCCCCATCCAGCACCTGGCACTGAAGAGATAAATAAATGAGCCAATCACAGAATGTTCTCCTGCTGGCTGTTAGGATGTGCCCCTAAAAATTCTAAACTCTGTCTGAACTGAAGCCAGGTAGTTAAAGATGATTTCATCAGGACAAAAATAAAATACTCTCTTTAATGGAATAATTACTTATTTCATTTTTTCCTTAAACTTGGCCATTCATCTCATGCCATGCTCTCAATTTATATACATTGTTCATGAAGTATTGAAACTGATTATTCTGAGTTAAGACAAAAGTACTCACAAGAAATTATCTTAGTGTGGGTCCAGAGGGCTCAGAATTCTGATTTTAATTGGAAAAGGATTAGATGTATTGGCAAGTTTAAAGTATACGTGCAAAAAGACAGTGATAAATGCTGAGGAAGGATGTATGTAGATATATTTATGGGTGAATAGTGACGGAGGTTGGTTATCATAAAATAAGCAAAGTAGGAATATCTTAGTAGTTTTAAATACTTTATGATGACTCTGGGGCTGGGCTTTAGCTCGGTTGGTAGAGCGCTGCTCTGCAGTCTATGAGGTTCTGAGTTTGACTCCTAGCACTGCAAAAATGGCAATCCACTCCCAAGGCAATCCCAAAACAATCAGCCATTGAAACCCTATAAGGGCCTCTATGAGTCAGACATGACTCAAAGTCACCTAACAACAACAACATGATGACTCTAATTTGTATATATGCTTTTCATTTCAAAAGGTATTTCATTTAATCAGTGAGTTTGAGTAGCACCCAATATTAGAAGATTCAGTGACCAAAAATGGATTACTTTCTCCTGATTTGGAGTTCTCTGCTCAGAAATCCTCTGCTGACTCCCCATAGATAAGAGGGAAAAAGAAAGTTAATTTAGTTTTACCCAGCTCTGCCAAGATCCTCTCCCACAACATACACTCTCTACTCCAGCCAACTGCTTGTACCAGAATCTTATGGTAGGGATCTTCCTAGCTTGGAGTCTTTCAAGAGGATCCAGGGACCAGATCACCTGTGCAGGGTTTGCTAAAGGGTAATAAAGTGTGTCTTAAAAGCCCCCCGGGGGATGTAAAATAGAGGTGAAAAAAAAGTCAGAGGTGAAGTCTGAGGAAAGAAAATAAGACTAGCTATTGTTTCTGAGATATTAAAGCAGAGTGAAGCTACTTTGGCACAGGATATATATCCTCCAGAGACAAGGAAAAGGTATGTGTGTGTCTAGCCCAAGGGAGTCAGCTAGGGATTCCTTAAAAGGGATCTATCCAAAAGGATCAACTAGGGGAGTCGCATCAGCCAACAGAAGGTAGAAAAGAAAGTGACTCATAGGAATACTACTACGAGAGAGATCACCAGTTTCATGCATGCCCCTCTGCGGGTGGGGGATCCCAGTGAGGACTTTGCACTGAATCCACAGAAGCATATTCTGAGAGTCAGTTTTTGTATTTGTACTACACTCTGAAGACAAATGAAAGCCACATCACAGCTATGTCATCCAGTAAGATTTCCCATAGCAAGGCCATACCCTGTAGAGGAGCCCCAGGCAACTGCCAGCAGAGGGAAAAGTAGAGCAAAGGAAACAAGAAGAAGGCTCTTCCTGCAGGCATACTCCCAGCCTGAGACAAGCTGGAGCTGTAGAGAGAGAAGTTTCTAACTAGACAAGATGCGAGCTTTGATAATTGCAATGGAGCGTGAACATTTAATGCCTGAAGGTGGCCCAAGGAGTTTTTATTATTTAAGAGTGTAGGACACTATGGATGCACATGAAATTTCATCCCAGGAATGAGGAAAATAGTTCAAGAAATAAATGTAACAGAGAGCAGAGAAGAGAATAAACCTGTGTTTCCCTGTACACCCGTCACTATACATGTTCTTTGGTAAATAAAGACGTGTGCCACACTGTGTTTAGTCTCCCCTCTCTCTCCTGCATTAACAGATCTCTTTCTCCACTTTGTTGTTGTTGTTGTTAGGTACCATTATAATCCTGTAAAATTACAACATCATGCTAGGTATACACCCAGCACCCTGGAGGCTGGGTCAGGAGGATGGTAGGTAGTTCAAGGCTAGCCTGGTCTACATAGCAAGACCCTGTCTCAAAAAAAATAAATAAATAAAACAACAGCCTAGATTCTGTGGTGTACACCTTAACTCCAGCAACCTGGGAGACTGAGGAAGGAGGATCATGAGTTCAAGGCCAGAGGCAACCTGTGCAATTTAAAGAGACCCTGTCTCAAAATAAATTTTTTAAAAGGAGGCCTGGGGTTGCAACTCAGTGGAAGAGCACTTGCCTAGCATGGACAAGGCCCTGGGCTTAATCCCCAGTACTGCGATAGATAGATAGATAGATAGACAGATAGATAGAGCTCTTTCAAAAAATTCTGTAATGTTTCTCTTCTAAAAACTGAGATGGAAAGAGGGGGGAAAACTGCCTTGTCCCACATCCCACTCTTTTCCTCTACCCATGGCTGTGCTGTTCCCTACTTCTGGCTCTCTATCTCTGCGCTCTCTCTCTCTCTCTCTCTCTCTCTCTCTCTCTCTCTCTCTCTCTCTCTCTCATCCCTCTCCCTTCCTCCCTCGCCAATACTGGTGGATTAAACCCAGGGCCTTGTACATGCTAGGCCAGTGCTCTACCACACCGGGTCCCTTTTTCATTTTTCATTCTGAGATAGGATCTCACCTATATTGCACAGGCTCCTGAGGTCTCAAACTCATAATCCTCCTGCCACAGCCTCCCAAATTTTGGGGATTACAGGCAAGTGCCACAGTGACCAACTTCTGGCTCTCTCTTTAGTCCAGTCAGATATTCACCCAGACTTCTCCATGAAACTAACTCTTGCATATTTGTTTCAGTCACTGGTAACATTCATGCCACCAAAGGCAGTCCTCACCCTGGTGGATCTGTGGGCAACATCAGGCCCAGTTGAGCCCACCCTTCACAGTCTAGACCACTTGCCTTCCAGAACTCTCTCAGCTTTTTATTTACTAGCCTCTTTGGTCTCATCATCTAATTCCTTTCCTTCACCACAGTTTCTAAATTTGGGGGTGATTTAGGCCTCCAAGCATCTGTTCAATAACTTTTATTCTTATCTATTGTCACCTTTTTGGTGACCTCATTGAGACTCGTGGCTTTAAAAGACAACCAGTGGACTGTTGGCTCCCAACTATGCATACACAATTGGCCTCTCACTTCAGTCTCCTCCCTAATACATATAATCACCTATTCAGCATCTCTTTCTGGTTTCCTAATTGACACATATAATTTAATGTAGCAAAAGCTGAATTCCTAATTCCTCACCCCGGAAATCTCCTTTTTCCACTGTCTTTCTAGAACAGTAAAGAACAGTTCTATTTTTGTGGTAGCCCTGGCCCAAACACTCTGAAAGCCTCCTTGCCTTCTTTTTCTCTCACTCTGCTCCAGTCCTTTGGCAAATGCTGTCATTTCTACCGAGAAAGTATACTCTGAACCCAGCCACTATGGACAAGCTGGGTCTGAGCAGCTGTGGTCTCCTGACTGGTTCCCTATTTTCACCCTTGCCCCAGCGGCTCATTCTCATAACAACAGCCAGAAGGGCCACCTTAAAACAGAACTCAGTTGAGGGGCACTTTGGCTGATTCCATATCTTTGCTATTGTGAAAAAAAGTGCCCCTCAACAGAAGAATGGATAAAAAAACTATGGTATATATACACAATGGAATACTATTCAGCAATCAAGAAAGATGAAATAGGGTCATTCGCAGCAAAATGGATGGAATTAGAGAAAATTATTTTAAGTGAACGAACACAAGCTCAGAAAGAGAAACAACACATGTTCTCACTCATATGAGAGAGCTGACTC